>JAQZBX010003846.1:0-33903 GCA_029593785.1 Cabassous unicinctus
CCCTGAAACGGGGGTTCTTAATGAGGGGTCTGTGAGCTTGAATTGAAACTCAAAAAAACATTATTCTTGTGGGGATGTGTTGGTGCGGGTGTGATATATTTATTAAATAATACACAGTATAGTGTGGACTTAGTAAGGGGTCCATGGTTTTCACCTGACTGGCAAAGGGATCCGTGGAATGAAAAAGTTTAAGAACCCCTGCCCTAAAGATAGGGGGTGTGCCTTTTTATGTCCCTTCCTATTTCCTGCTGGCTAGAATAGAGACACAATATCCAGCCAGCTTGAACCACGAGGCAGGACACTAATGATCGTGGAGCTGTAACATGGAAGCAGCCTGAGTCCTGGATAATTTTGGAGATACCACACCAGCCCTGGACTGCTGGCCTCTGGACACACGTTTTTTAAGTGTGATCACACATCTTTTGCTGTACATGGCCCTTATTTATGCATGTGATTCTATAACTAGAAGGCAAGTACTTTGGAGACAAGGACAATTCATTCATCTTTGAGGACCACACACGTTTTCATTTGCTAAGGAGCTTGGGCTTTAGACTAATGAGTTCTGGTGATTCTCTTTCTAGAATCTATGATGGGTAGGTGGGAGACTTCTATCAGCCAGGGACTCTGATTAAAAGGCTTGCATATGAAAACAGAAGAAAAATACCAAGGTGCAGAGATGGTGGTGAGAGGAGAAATGAGCAGACTGAAAAGATCTCTGTAGTTGTAATCTACTGAGTTTAACAATGAGTTGGCCCAAGCGGTAAGGGTGATGGAAGCTCTGGAGTGAATTCCAGATGTCTGCTCTGGGAGCCTAGGTGAATGATGAGGCCACCAACCAAAGTAGGCTATTTCATCCTTTATGGTGACAGAGGTGGGGTGCAGCAGAGAATAATTGCTTTATTTTTACGTGTTGAGTTTTACATGTCCATGGGCCAGTCACATCGAGATTCCAGGAGGCAGTCTGATCTGCCAGGCTGGAACTCAAGTGGAAGTCTGGGTTGGAAATACAGATTTCCAGACCTGTTTCCATCCAGCAATTAAATGTATGGAAGTAGTGAATCTTCCCACCATCTTCCCACCATCCTTGCCTGTCTCAGACCCAGATTTCCCAAACATACACAGCTACCTGTTCTTCCTCTTTTTCCCCATTGTCATCATAATAAGGTGAATTTCAGAAAGGTCATGAGCCCTGATTGTGGAGAACCCCACCACACAGGGGAGATCCAGCATCAATGCATAGCAGACATGACTCACATTTGCTGCTGGAGGCCTTCCTTCCTTCCTTCCTTCCTTCCTTCCTTCCTTCTTTCCTTCCTTCCTTCCTTCCTTCCTTCAACTTTGAATCCCTCCCCCAACTATCTGAGGCTACCTTAAATGTTCAGAAGGGTGAGTGAGCCCTTGGACTGCAAGGGCTCATAACGGGCTGCTGTTCTATGTGCAGAGTCCTCTGGAATCTTTTCACTATCTGGAACTTTCTCCTTTTAGCCAGAACCCATTCCTGACGAGTGCCCTGAGCAACCAGGAAAAGAGAGAGCAAAGTGGGGTCAGGAGTGGGTGAGAGCTTTAGAACCTGCATTTGCGTTCCCCTCTTGAAATGTGACCCTCTCTTTCCTCCCTTTAAATAAAGGAGCAATTACTGAACAAATACTCTGCCAGGTCCCAGAACTTTCTTGTTTTATCTGTGCCTCAACATCGTAATTTGACAAAAGGAGTGACCACACCCATCACACAAGATGCTTGTGATGAATAAAAGGAAATAATGAATGTGGAAGGGTCTCCCACAGTGCCTGCCTCAAAGCAGCCAGTCGATAAATATTAGGGCATTCTGTGTCTGAAAACCTCGCCTCTAATTACTCTTTTTCCTTTCTCAATTAAACAGAAAGAGCAGCCGCGGTAACAGTGCCCATGAAATGCACTCCAAGCTGCATTTAACCATTTCCTGCTGGAAGGATGTTTGCATCCTTGGTTACTTAGAAATCCCATGCTCCTTCCCTGTCAGAAGCTCCTCTATCTTCTGAGACGCCACGTGCTATTTGATTAATTTGCTCCTGTGCCTCTGCGTCTTTTTCTGAAGAGCTTTGCTGCTGCCTTCATCTTGGGAAATTCACTTCCAAATGCAGTGGTGTCTCAACCCCAATAGATTAGGTCTGACAGCCACAGAGAAGGAATACGGAGCTCTGTTTAACTCTTTGTTGCCCAGTAGGGGCACCCTAATGGGACCAGCATGATGTCTACTGAACAGTGATGGGTCCTACAAGCAAGAGAACTCCTTCAGGGGAGGTCTTTATTTTTTTTCTGCCTTTCCAGGAGAAACGTAGAAATCTCAGGGACCCATGGTCGGACCCTTTTAACCTGCTCCCAAGACCAGGTGTCTCCAAGGACAAATGACATTCCTACTGGGTATTTGGCCTTGGAGTGGAATAAACCTCACCAGGCAGCTTCGACCTGGAAATGGCCCTCCTGAGTTTAGGTAACAGGTTGCTGATGAGAACATGCATCAGGTTTGAGATTTCTTAAAAAAAAAACATTCATGGCATCTGTGATGGTTAAGCTCATGTGTCAATGTGGCTAGGTTATGGTGCCTAGTTGTTTGGTCGAGCAAGCACTGGCCTGATTTTCACTGTGAGGCTATTTCGTGGATTTAAATCATCAGTCAGTTAACTGCACCTATGGCTGATAATATTAACTTTGGTGATCGCCTTTAGCAATGAGAGAAGTCTCATCCAATCAGCTGAAGGCCTTACAGGGAGAGCTGATGATTTCAGCAGGCAGAAAGAATTTCTATCTTTACTTTAGCCAGCCAGCTTCTCCTGGGGAATTTATGGAAAACCTTCATTGGAGTTCCCAGCTTGCAGCCTGCCCTATGGAATTTGCACTTGCCAATCCCCATGGTCACACGAGCTAATTTCCATAATAAATCTCATAATATTTACATTATAAACACACTTACATTCTATCTTCTGTTGGATCTATTTCCCTGGAGAACCAGAGCATCCAATGAGTGTCTCTGTTTAGTGAACCATCATGAACTGGAAGCGGAAGTTTCTTGGCCTGTATTGAAAGAGCCATAGTTGGCTGGTTCATCTCCCACAGTGGAGTCCTGGGGTATGGTCTGCACCCTCTCCCTTCACAATCCTCAGGATGATAATGCTGCTGCTAATGATGATGGTCAAATCCCCAGTAGCTCCCGTTCTTTGTCCTCTTTGACTTGCAGGATTTGGCAGATAACCCACGCCTTCTCTCTTCACTTCCCATTGGTCATACCCTGGGCTAAATGCTTTGCATGCTTCATAACACTTACTTTCCCCAACAGTCTTGTAGGCAGGCACTATGTTGTCTCCACCATAGAAATGAGGAATGGAATTCAAGGAAGTGAAGAACCTGCCAAAGTCCTACAGCCTCTATGTGACAGAGCCAGGACCTACAGTTAGGTTTGTCTGCACAAAGTTAGTGCTTCTAACCCATATATTGTCATGTCTCTCCAGCAGGCTGCGACCTCTTGGTGGGGGAAGCATTGTAGTCCATGGCTCTCTACCACCCCCAGTCTGAGACAGTGCTGCTGTGGGCATCCTTGGCATCAGTCCACCATAGCAGTCCTTGCCAGGTTTCCATGGCAGGGGTGTAGAAAGAAGGGCAGGCCAGCTCTGTAGCCCTGCCCAGCTGGGAGGATAGAGCTGGGAGGTGGATTGTCTATTGATTGACTGAAATTGGATTTGTTGACACAAACTGCCAGCATTTCGCAGTGATGAAAGGATTGCCCACCGGCCTCATAACAAGCAAAAGATTTCCCTAAGGGGCCTGCCAGAGCTGCTGGTGGGGTTTGTTGCAGGTAGAGGAAAGCAATTAGAAGAACTGGTGAGGTTATTAGGTCTTATTGCTACACTCCGCTGATGAATATGCAACCTGCAGCCTGGTGCGAGATTTCAGGGTCCCTATGCTACATGCTGTGTATTCTGTTCCACTGCATAAAGCCATTGGGGGCAGTGGGTGTGGCGTGTGGGAAACACAGCTTGTGTACGCTGACTCCAAAGCATATGGAGAGCACACACACATATTTGGGTAACTAAAATAAATCAGCAGGTGGAACTGGCTTTAGCAGACTTTAAAAATAACAACATGATTGGACTATAAACACAAATCCCTGAATACACACACACACGCACCTCTCTCTCTACCTTTCCCCTGCCTTCTCTTTTCATGTTTTAATCACATTAAAATATTCAGACTGGTATGGTTTAAAAGACATATGAGGACATTGCAACGACAGACATAGGCCATTTTATATCATCCTAAAACATGCAGAACTGTGTGGGAGAGAGTGTAAACTACAATGTGAACTATGGCTCATGCTCAGTGGCAAAGCCCCAGGATTCATTATCAATTGCAACGAATGTGCCACACTAATGAAGGATGTTGTTTATGTGGGAGGGTGTGGGAGGTGTGGGGAGGGGGGCATATGGGAACCCTTATATTTTTTTGTGTACCATTTATGTAATTTAAGTATCTTTAAAAAAAAAAAAAAATATATATATATATATATATAGACATATTAGGGCACAGTGGCCAGCTGTTCTTGTCTACAGAGTGGCCAGGGACAAAAAGAGGAAAAGGAGAATGTATTTGACCAAGACTTCTTGCATCCCTTTACAAGTATTTACTTATTATTTATTGGGATTTGAAATATGATGAGGAGTATGGGCAGAGGTATGGGGGAAAAGGTACTAGTAGATCAGGATATTCCACTTAGCTTTATCCCTTAAATTTGTATGTATGTCCCTTAAATTTGTATGGAATTGGAGAGGATTGTGAGAAGATGGCAGATTAGGAAATTCCAGGAATCAGTCCCTTCACCAAAACCACTATTAAACAGGCAGGGACCATCTGAATCAACTATTTTAAACTCTGGAGTCCTATAGAACACTTTGCAGCATCCAGGAAAGAGCAGGAGGAAGAGGCTGGTAAATCGTGGTCAATACCAGAGAATTGCTCTCTGGGCATGGTGACAAGTATCACCCATCTCCCAACCTCCTGGCATGCAGCAGTAAGGAACTGGTGCAGCTTGCTGGTGCCAGGCTGGGTACATAAATCCCGCGTCCCCAAGGTCCTGGGAGTATCCATTCTGAGCATTGATCAGTGCTTTTGAGTAGCTATTTCAGATTGCTAGGGACCTGGATCTGAAGGCGGCCATCGTTCCAACCCACTCCAAATGACAAGTGGTGGAGGAGAGGTAAAGGTGTGCTTCTTCAGAGCTGTGGAGGACAGTGGAAGGTCTGCATTTGCTGGGCAGGTGCTGAGAAAAGAAAGCACAGCTTGGGGCAGTCAAGGGGAAAGCCCCTGGCACCTTCCTGGCCCTTCCCCTTACCAGGGCAATTTGGAGCCGCCAGTGCCTTTTGTGGGTCCCTGGAATTGTTCCTGCTGGGAAAGACTGGCTCGGGAAATTCTCCCCCAGTATGGCTCCACCTCGCAGAATTTTCCCTCCAGACAAAGATATCTTGAGATGAGAAAGCAGTGTAAGAAATAACCAAGTCCTGCAGAGGAAGGGGTGGGGGAAAGATCTGTTTCCTCAGGAGTAGAGCAGATATTCAAATTCCTGTGAACTGGAAAACTCCAAAGGCCACTAACAAGTACAAGCCTGGGACAAGACCCAGCCTCCCCCCGCAAAACTGGGGTGGGGGGAACCCTGCACTCTGCATTCACCTTAGACTGACCTTCCTGAAACCGAGTACTGGCCAACATAAAGCCGATTTGCAAAGACTGTGAAAGGTGTTCTTTTGCTTAGCCTTGCTTGACTTTGTTAGTTCCTGATACTCAAGAAAATATCTGTCATATCACTAACTGGATAAAATCTCAATAAACGACATCTCAGGGAATAAATCCCAGAGTTAACAGTTTAGAATATTAAAATGTACAGTGTGCAACAAAAGATCACAAAACAAACAAAGAAACAGGAAATGATGGCCCATCCAAAGGAGGAGGATAAAAATCTAGAAAAGATCAATGAAGAAGACCCAACTATGGAATTTACCCGAGTTTTTCTAGTCGGTGGACAGAACAGCCGTGAGGTCTTTTGATCTCCATTCCCCTGCCTTTCCCCTCTGCCATGCTGTCTTCCCCTGAGATGGTGGTACATTGGGTCTCCCCCTTTCTGGAGCTTATAGTTTAATTAGGGAACAAGACACAAGGACAAGAAAGGTGCATAAAATGAAGAATACAGATGGCAAGTTTTATGGAAATTCAGAAAAGAGGGCTGAGGACTGAAGACTGGGTCATTTGGGGAAGACTCAAGTGGCAGAAGGGGGACCACAGCTGAATGTTAAATAATAGTGGGATAGGCCAGAATAATGGCCCCCCAAAGATGTCCACACCCTACAATATAATTTAATATGTTATACTACATAGCAAAGGGGAATTAAGGTTGCTAATCAGCTGACCTTAAGATAAAGACACCATCCTGGATTACCAAGATGAGCCCAGTGTAATCACTCTTGTTCTTACAAGTGAAAGAAGGAGCCAGAAGAGTCAGAGAAGATGTGACAATGGGGTCAGAGTCAGCAAGACGCAACGTGAGAAAAACTCCACCAGTCATTGCTGGCTTTGAAGACGGAAGGGGCCACAGCCCAAGGAACTTGGGCAGCCTCTAGAAGCTGGGAAATGGATTCTTCCCCAGAGCCTCCAGAAAGGAACACAGCTCTGCCAACACTTTGGTTTTAGCCCAGCAAGACCCATCTCAGACTTCTGACCTCCAGAACTGTGATATAACAGATTTGTGCTGTTTTAGGCCACTTAAGTTTTAATGTGTGGTCATTCATTACAGCAGCAACTGGAAACCAAAAACAAAAAATAACTACCACTTAGATCAACGGAGAAAGAAGGTCCAAGGTAGGAGGAGGGGTTGGGCACAGGTAAGACGTCTCACTACAACAAAAGGGCTCCCTGGGGAAGGAGTTATTGCTAACAATGATTGAGTGCTCCCCTCATTCTGTTCCAGTTTAAGCACTTATGCATGCATTTGCAAGCATCCTATGGAGTTGGTACTATGATGATTCTCATTTACACATATAGAGAGGTTAAATGACTTGTCCAAAGTCTCTGTGGTGGCTGTGGCCAAGCCTGATGAGGTCGTAAGGGATAGAATTCTGCCATGCGTGTGACCGCAAGGCTAATGGGCCCTTGACTACTGACATGGCCCCTCCCTAGCCTATATGGTGTGGGATGCAGTGCTGGGCTCTTCCCAGCTGGTGATGGCGCATTCGGCCTGGGCGGCTGACCTTTCTAAGTCTAGGGTGTATCTCCGTGGGGTGCACAGCCACTTGCGCCTTCCATCTGCTTGTTGCTTATTTGAGAGTCAGCCAAAGTGAAAGAAGCATCATGGTTCTTCCCAAACCCCCAGGCTGGTGGGACTTGTGTCTGGCTTAGCTCACTCGCGGCTGAGAAGTGAAGCCCTTGCCCTGTCCACTGCCCTCCACTTCCTCTCAGTATGAGGCTGGAGGAAGTTGAGGGAGCGTGAATTAGGAGGACTTGGAATGCCAGGACCAAGATGGCAGACTTCCCCTACTGGGCAGGGTCTGCAAACTTTGGAACAGTAAGCTGACCTGCTGTCCCCTGTTTGCTGAAGGAATCAGTGGGTATTGTACATGATGTTCATAGCAGCACTATTCACGATAGCCAAAAGGTTAAAAAAAATAACAACCAAAAACCACAAAAAATCAGGTGTCCCTCAATGGGCAGATGAATAAACAAAATGTGGTACATCCATACAATGGAATATTATTCAACCATGTAAAGGACTGAATTATTGAAATATGCCACAACATGGATGAATCTTTAAAAATATGCCAAGTGAAAGAAGCTAGTCACAAGAGACCACATACTATATGATTCAGTTCATACTAAATGTCCAGAAGGGGAAAATCCATAAAGACAGAAAGTAGATCAGTGGTAGTTTAGGGCTGGGGAGAATAAGGGGAAATGGGAGTGAGAGCTAAAGAGTGTGGGGTTTCTTTTTAAGGTGATGAAAATGTTCTAAAATTAGCTTCAGTGTTGGTGGCACATATCTGTAAATATACTAAAATCCTTTGAGTTGCACACTTTAAAGAGGTGAATCATATCTCAATAAAGCTGTTTTTTAAAAAGAGAATTGGAGTGGGGAGAAACTCAAAGCCAACAGACTGCTCTGGGTTATACTGCGGAGTGGACACCCAGCAATGAGAGGATGAAAACAATCAACCGGGGCTGGACCTGAGGCAGCAGACTGGCTCTAGGGAGTCACAGGTGCAGAGACAGTCCAGCAGGCAGGTGGGCCTTCAAAGGGCAGGTGGGTCCTCAGAGCAAGTCAAGGTGGGCACAGGTTCAAACCAGGCGGGCATCTGACCTTTGGTTTCCTCTTTCAAAAAGGATGAGGTTGGGGAGCAGATGTAGCTCAAGTGGTTGAGTGCCTACTTCCCAAGTACAAGGTTCCAGGTTTGATCCCTGGTACTTCCTGAAAACAAACAAATAGAAAACCAACTCTCATTGGAGAGTGGATATAGCTCAAGTAGTTGAGCACCTGCTTCCCATGTACGAGGTCCTAGGTTCTATCCCTGGTACCTCCTAAAAATAAATAAATAAATAAAGGACAAGGTTGGAGTTCAGTGTTCCCTAAGCAAAGTTACACTGAAGATCTTTAAACTCTCAGAGGCTCTGCCCCAGGCCGTAGGATGAAGATTGAGGGGTAAAGGTAGAAGGGGTAAGGACCCAGGTCACAGACACTCTTGCTGAGAAGGAAGGAGGTGGCTTGAGACACCAGACCAGACATATACTAAAGCTTCTCCATCTCTGATGTCAGTTTCTTGACAGTGGACGCAGACCCAACAGAGAGCTGCTCCCTCTGAGCTTCTTTCGGCTGCAGTAGGAGCTAGTGACCAGGCTAAAGTGTTCCTGGATTAAAAGGAATATTATTCATCTGTAAAAAGCAATGAAGTTCTGATGCACATGACAACATGGATGAACCCTGGAGGCATCATGTCTAGTGAAATAAGCCAGACGTGAAAGGACAGATATTGTATGATCTCATTTAGATGAAATCCCTAAAAAAAGTAAATTCATAGAAACACATTGTAGAGTACAGGTTACCAGGGGCTAGAGGATGAGGGAAATTATTGCTTAATGTGGGCAGAGTTTCTGTGGTGAAAAAGTTGGGGTGATAGATGGTGGTGATGGTAGCACAATATTGTGCATATGATCAATATCACTGAATGGTACAATGGAAAGTGGTTAAAATGGGGAATTTTGAGTTTGTACCTATGTTGCTACAATAAAGAGTTAAACAAAAGGAATAGCTCCTTCCCACATCTGCTGATTCTGACAGGTAGGAGGTGAAGAAAAACGGGGCTGGTGTGAGAGGGAGATAATCAGAAACAAGGGAAGCAATTACTTTATTCTATTCGCTCATGCTCGCATGCATTCAACAAGTATTTGTTCAATACTCAGCACTGTTCAAGGCACTGAGGATAGAGGAGTGAACCAGGAAAACAAATCCCTGTCCCCAGGGAGCTCACATTCTAGACTTGCTCTGTGCATTGCTCAATCCACCTGCCACATGTGGCTCTGTGACCCTTGTAATGTGGCCAGTTAGAATGAGAAACACTGTGAGCATAAAAGACACACCGGATTTCAAAATTTAGACCAAAAGCATGCAAAATACCTGAATAATAAATAAATAAATAAATAAATATATATTTTAATGTTATGTTTTGTTTTTTCCTTTACTGGGAGGTCCCAGGGATCGAACCCAAGTCCCTCCATATGGGAGATGGACGCCCAACCATTTGAGCCACATCCACCCCTTGAATAATTTTTTTATATTGATTACATGTTGAAATGATAATAGTTTGGATATCTTGAGTTTAATAAAATATATTACTGAAATTAATTTCACCTTGTTTCTTTTCACCTTTTTAAATGTGGCTAGCATGGATACATGTGTTATTGTGACTTGCATTCTGTTTCTATTGAACAGCACTGTTTTAGAGAGAGACAAATAAGAAATTAATAAGCAAATGAATATAAACTGCAATATCAGGTAATGATAAATACTATGAAGGAGAATAAAGCAAGGCTAAGAGATGGGGAATGTCAGGGTTCTTCAGGAAAACAGAACCAATGGGATAGATAATAGATGATTTAGATAGATATATAGATTAGCTATAGATACAGATAGGTATAGATTTAGATCTAGATTAAAGATAAAGATTAGATATAGATATAGATGATATATAGATGATATATAGATAGATATAGATTTAGATCTAGATTAGACATACATCTAGATTAGATAAAGATTAGATATAGATATAGATTAGATATAGATATAGATGTAGATATAGAAATAGATACAGATATAGATACACACATACATATACATACATATATATGAAAATATTATGAGATTTATTGTAGGGATTGGCTCACATGACCGTAATTGGCAAGTACATATTCCATACGGCAGGGCGCAAGTTAGGAATTCAATGAAAATTTTGATGAATTCCCCAGGAGAAGGTGGTTGGCTGAAGAAGAGGTAGAAATTCTTTTCAACTGCTGAAATCATCAGTTCTCCCTTTAAGGCCCTCACTGAAGGGATGAGACTTCTCTCATTCCATAAGGTGATCTCCTCAGCTAACTGCAGATGTCATCAGCCACAGATGCAATCAACTTACTGAAATTTAAATTCAGGAAATGTCCCCACACTAACAATCAGGCCAGTGCTTGCTTTACTAAACTATGGGACATCACAACCTAGCCTAGTTGATACATGAACTTAACCATCACAGAGAGGGGTAGTGAAAGACGCTATTTCTGATAGGGTGGTTTCTCTGAGATGGTAACTGAGCAGAGACATAAAGGGAGGCAGGAAATCCCCTGAATGTTTGCAGAGGAGCACTTGAGGCAGGAGAGAAGCAACATGTGTTATTTGTGGAGCAGTGAGACAGTGTGCCTGGAGTGGGGTAAGGGCCCGAGGGAGGCTTGAAGAACAGCCATGGCATGCAGACCCACAAGGCTAGCGACTAACTGGACTTAGGGGATGGATGCGAGAGCTGGGGCAGAGCTCACCATGGGGTTTAGAGCTGGCGTGACATGATGGGTGTGTTAGGTGGTTCCAGGGTGCCTGGTTGGAGAGAGGCATAGAGAGAGTTCAGAGTTCTGTTCCTGTTAATTTTGAGTTACTGCCATGAAATTCAAATGGAGATGTACAGGTCACATGTGGAGATAAAAGTCTGGAGTGTAGAAGTGGGGCTGGGGCTGAAAATATACCTTAGAGGAGACCTTTTGAACCCGTATGCATGGATGTGTTCCTGAGGACCTGAGACTAATGAGTGGGGGGAGGAGAATGACCTGTAATTGGTCAGATCTGCTTTGAGTCTGGGCTCTTCCACTTCTTCCACTTCTGACCATCCTCATCACCTGTGCTACGGATTAAAGGTGGCCGCTCCTCCCATTCCCACTGCCTGAATCGAGGCTGGTCCTAGGACTGCCCTGACCATGGACGTGTAGAGGACGGGATGCTCTGCCCACTCCAAGCCTAGACCTGAAGGGGATGGCCACGCCCACCTCACATGTTCTTCTGAGCCACTAGGAAGGAAGTTAAACCATTCTGAGACCACCATGCTACGAGGAAGCCCGCACATGAAGAGGCTGGATGAGAAAAGAGAGAGAGAGAGAGGAAGAGAGGCCTGAATAGCCATTTAAGTTATTCCATCTGAGACCCCAGACATCAGAGAACAGAGACAAGCTGTCCTTCCTCTACCCTGTCCAAATTCCTGAGCCACAGAATGGCGAGATATAAGAATAATGAATGATTGCTTTAGTCTACTAAGTTTTGTAGTAATTTGTTATTCAGCAAAAGATAAACAGAACAGTATGCAAAGGGAATAATAATATATATCTCATTTGATTGTTGGGAGGATAAAATGCTAAGCACAGTTCTTAGCACTGGATAGATACTAAGTAAATATTCCTTTTCCATCACCTTGGACAACTTGAGGTGGTTAAGTTCATATGTCCACTTGGCTAGGCTATGGTACCAGTGTTTGGTCAAGCAAGCACTGTCCTGATTGCTGCTTTGAGAGTATTTCGTGGATTTAAATCATCAGTCAGTTGCTTGCATCTATGGGTGATTACATCTACAATCAACAAAGGAGACGACAGCCTTCAGCAATGACAGAAGTCTTATCTAATCAGTTGAAGTCCTTAAAAGGAGAACTTATGATTTCAGCAGTCAGAAAGAAGAATTTCTATCTCTAGTTCAGCCAACCAGCTTCTCCTGGGGAATTCATTGAAACCTTCATCAGAGTTCCCAGCTTGAGGCCTGCCCTATGGAATTTGGACTTGCCAATCCCCACAGTCTCATGAGCCAATTCCTATAATAAATCTCACAATATTTACACATTTATCCTGTCAGTTCTATTTCCCTGGCAAACACGAACTAATACACAACTCTACCGTAACATCAAAATCTGTGTCTTGTCTTACGGAACAAACAAGAATAAGCCTATGGAATACATAGAATAAATTGAAGCCCTATTTCATTTATCCTGACCTGAGCCTTCCCTATGCTAGATTGCATATCTCCTCTTAATTAATTTGGTTTCAAGTCACATTAGTCTCATCATTCCTCCCAGGATCTGCTCTACTTTTTAAAAATTCCCCTTTGGATACAACAGGCTGTAAAGTCCACTCTGGGTGTGGTGAGGACTGTGCTGGCCATGATGAGCCCATCTCCTCCCTTACTGGGACATACTACATCCCTCACTGTGCCAGCAGATCTGGACTTTTAGAGTTCCGATTCTATTACTCAGTGTATTTACTCTTACTCCTTGTTCCATGGTATCACAAGTTTGATCAATTACACTATCCTTCTTAATACCCAAATCATTTATAAAAATGTTGGACGAGACTGGGGTGAGGAGAGAGTCAATAGAGATCTCAGTGGATGATGACATTTGTTCATTATTCGGCCCCTTGTTCAACCAGTTATATGTGAAACACCCAACGCTTCTGTCATGCAGCCCATATTTCTTTTCACGTGTTTATGGGAATATTCAGCTTAGCTCTTTAGCACATGATCTTCTTTTGTTCTGTAATGATAGCTCATGAATAACCCTGGTTTGCCTAACTAGGGTAGATGCCACTGCAGGGTCCTGTTTTTCAACCCCTATGTTGAACACCCTCCATAAGCTCTTATGTGATTGAAACTTTCAGCCATACCTCGCAATTCATGTGCCTATTTTCTTATTTATGCCCTCATAACATATTTTTCCTTTTTTTTTCTTTTTGATTCCACTCAGGAGATTTGTCAGTAGTAATATTGGTATTATAACTTTGAAGCTTTTTATGTATAATGTAGAATAAGGCAAATAGATAAATATATTAATGTGATGAGAAGCAGATTTTCAGAATAAGAGACAAGACAAAAACTATCAAAAAATAAATTCTATAACATTAAATTTGAATTGAAAACATCAAAATGAGCTCAATTTTTAAAAAATACATTTCTTAGTCGCATCTCTAGAAAGGGTCTAGAAGCAATGACATTCCACCAGCAATAAACACAGCATCCATGATACCTTTGTATTCATAATTATTTAATATGTAGGGTATGTGGGGGGAAAAAACTCAAGTTGAACTAGATTCTTCCTTTAAGTGAATCAACTGCAAATGACTTCAGTTGGTTGTAGCTGAATCCTTATGAGTTTGAATGTGTAAAATTATACAAGGCAGGGAAGAGCAGCTGAGAAAGGTTTGCCTTGGACTCCTCCAAGAAAAAGCTGCTCTCTGAAGATTGAGCTGCTTCCTACAGGTGGGCTGGAGCTGAACCCAGGCTGGCTGTGCTGAGAACCAAGAAACAATCAGACCAGGTGAACTTGGTTTCAGGGACTTGGTGAGTAACTACCTTTCTTTAACACATTTTAGCCACTGACAGCAGAGACAGTCAAAGCAGACTTATCAAGGCCAGATTAAGAAGAGATCATTTATGGGGGGGTATTTATTTTGCTTTATTTTTATTGTTTGGTTTAGTTATGATCAATAAGTGAATTTTAAGACTTATATTTTACTCTGATTGACTCAATATTTATGGAGACAGTATTAAATAGTAGCTGAGATTCTGGAGCCAGATTCCTACATTCAAATCTCTGCTTCTCCATTCACTAGCTTGGGTGAACTATTGAACATCTTGATGCCTTGGTTTTTTCATCTGTAAAATGGGGATAATAGTACTGATTTCATAGGGTCTGTTGGAAGTATCAAATCAGACAAAACACACGGAATGCAATGGTGGTTTGAAACTGTTATGGACCCCAGAAAAGTATGTTCTTAAAGTTAGTCCATCCCTGTGGGTGTGGACCCATTGTAAGTAGGATCTTTTGGTGATGTGACCCACCTCATTCAGGGTGGGTCTTTATGCTCTTCCTGGAGTCCTTAATAAGAGAATGAAACTCAGACAAAGATAGAGAAAGTCACGGAATCAAGAAACTGAAAGCAACAAAACCTGAAACAGAAGGGAGAGACCAGCAGACACCTCCATGTACCTTGCCTTGTGACAGAGGAGTTTAGGATGGCTGGCAGCTGGTCTTCAGGAAGAAGGTATCACCTTGATGATGCCTTGATGTGGACATTTTCATGGCCTCAGAAATGTAAGCTTGAATGCTAATAAATTCCCATTGCTAAAAGCCAACCCATTTTAAGGTATCTGCTTTGAGCAGCTTAGTAAATTAGAACAAATTCTTAGAAGAGTGCCTGGCATGTAGGCATTGCCAATGAAGTGACAACTATTGTTTATTTTAAACACTTGGGTAATATTTTTCTTGGCGATCTAAATATTCAAATCTGGAAAACTATTCATTCTTAAACTGAAATACCTACTAAGAAACTTCAAGGAATTCACACAGTGACAAATAAATTTGTAAAGGAACAATTAGGAAGAAAAGAAGTTTAAAATCCTTTAAGACAATCTCAAACTTTCAAATAAAGTCAAAGTGACTGAAAGTCATAGATTTGTGGCTTCTGATTTGTGGACCTTCATTACATATGTCAGTAATTCTCAAATTCTCACTTAGATGCACATTAAATACAAGAGTCCTGCATAACCTTCCCATCCCCACCAAATTCAGAAATTTTAGATTCAGGAGGTCTTAGAAGGATTCAGGAGGTCTTAGACGTGGTTCAGAAGCCAGAATTTTTAATAGACATTGCAGGTATGTTTTAAGCTTCCTTCCTTCTTCTCTCCCTCCCTTTAAATTCATTCATTCATTCAGTCAGTCAGTCATCTGGATGCCTAGCACTTGAATTCCTTCCTAAGTTTATGGAATCCAAAAGTCAAAATTTGCTCACCTTGAACCCTGGCAGCAAAGACATAGAGGTGTGATTTAAGCCTGGCCACTGGATGCTTCCACCAAAGACTTGGGATCTGGAGAAGAGGGTCCAGGACACAGGGGCACTTTAGGGTTTATGTTATGGTGGGAACAGTAGCAGCAACAAGATTCCCTAACTGGCTAATACTGAGGACGTGACCTTCCCAAGCTTCTATCACTTAGATCTAATTTTTGGACCTGGCTCTCCAGGTTTCCCCCAGATCTATGATTTACTTCATAGCCTTCTGAGAAATTCCTTTTTTTTCCCCTTATATAACCCAGAGCTGTCTCCTGTTGTCTGTAGCCAAGAATTCTATGTACTTCATATGTGGCCATACGTAAGGGATCACAAGCCAAGATATATTATTCTTAAAGTCATCAGCATTTAGAATTGGAAGAGACTTCAGGGGTCATCTGGTCCAACCTCTCCCTTGGTATGTTCACGACAGCCATCCGGTCATTACTTGAACATTCCCAGACAAGGATGGGAAGTTTCACAAGGCAGCCTGACCCGTTGTTTGTCAGTTCCAATTGTTAGAATATTTTTTTCTTAAGTTGAGGTGAACTTGGCTTCCTGGCACTCTTTTCCCAATGATCTCAGTTATACCCTGTGTAATCACCGTGGAACTTCTCCCACCTCTCTATATACTGGTTCTACATATCACAGAATGCAGATACCTTGTCTCCCAAAGACATCTCTAATCCAGGCTAATCATCTCCAATTCCTTCCACAGTTCCTAATGAAGATTTTTCCTTACTGCTCACCATTCCCTCTTCTGGACATACTGCCTTTATCACTTTTCTCTTCAAACTCAGTGCCAGGACATGGGAAATTCTCCACACAGGAGCTGACACCTCCCTGTCCTCTTCACTGAGGCACATGTCTCCTATGTTTCCCATTTTCATTCTTGACTCTATCCTTGCCTTCCCCCTTTCAAACCCTGGGCACCTTGGAGAGACACATAGGTGCCATCATGAGGGAAAGTGGGCAGAAGAATATACATCCATTTCTCCAGCAGGATCAGGGGCTGGGTTATCCCATTATCCCATATGTGGCAACTGCCACAATGCTCAGAAGACATTTTTTATGATGCTGAGACACTAAGAAGTCTCTCTCCATAGTCCCAGAAAGGTGACACTGTGTGTGGTACTGTGACCAATCCATGAAGCAACTCCTTGCAATAAATAGAATAAGGAATTTCTGTTGTTGTTTTTTTTTAAATTTTTATAGCATCTGTAATTGCTTGTGAAAGAATAATGTCAAAATGTGGTACTTTGGCTGATTCACCCAACTTCTCCAATCCTCATTTCCTCTTCAACTCTGAACAGGCATAACAGTAATAATCACTTGCAAATCTACCTCCCGGGAGAGATACACATGTTGGAGCTTTGTACACTGTGACCTGCTATACAAATGTGGGGCATCATTGTCACAGTGAGTGTGGATTTGGCAGAGAGCAAGAGAAAATTGTCAAAATAACAGAATCCAACACAAACATGTTCTGCCTTTGCATTCTTAAATTGCTCCAAAGGACTTGCCCAGAATTTTTAGATACAGAATGCCCAAGAAGCCACGAGACTCCCCAAACAACCTCTTGAATGTTGTCTTACTTTGCACTGCTCATCAAATATTGTCCCCTTAAGACCTGCCAGGAGCATATATCTAAATTTCCAATTTGGAACCATTGTTTCCATCAATTTTTCCATTAGTCTTTCAACTCATGGCCTTTTCTCTTAACGATGAGGACATTAAGGGAGCAGCTGTCCAGCCTGGGAGACTGATGACACTATAGGTAGCAGGAACCCCACAGAAATCTGGGCACCACTCCTGAAATCTTGTTTCCTGCTTTGATCTCTCGTCCCTGCTGCATCCTACCATGGGATTCTCTTTGCCTCAGCCCATTTTAGTTTCTGACTGCACAAGAAGAATAAAAGGTACCAATTTGGCAAGGAAGATAATAAATTGCTCTTCTGGACCAATCCATAGGGACTCTTAAAGGAGCATCTTAGTTTTTTGAAGGACATAAATACTGAAGATAATTTTTCCATGTTTTATGCAAGTGTAATTTTTTGGTAGTATATATATGATATATATGTATATTTCCCACTCAAAAACGGTATGTAATTAGCATTTGGAAAATTGTAATTATAGCTTGGTTGGGCTTTTTGCAGTTGCTAAAATTGATTTTTTGGCTGAATTATTTTGCAACAGACTTAAAACACTGATTGTACACCTAAATGAAATTGACTGTGAACAAATCAAATAACTTTTATTTTACCTTGGATAATAATTTATTGATGCAAATAAAACTCCTTAATTAAATTTGGCATAGCCAGGCCTGTGGGGGCTCCATATAAAGGCATCCGTCACCCAGCTTTAGTGATTATTTTAATTTTAGAAGAATGCTCTGCTATTCTTAGAGATAATTGTATATCTATCAAAGGCTGGAGGTAGAGAATTGCTTTGGTTCAGTACCTCTCTGAATCCCAGATGGATTTAGAATAGATCTTTTTGGAAGAAATACTACTTCTTTACAAATTATAATTAAACACATAAAATTGAAACTTGCATTACTATTCCTGAAAATAGCCTCCTAATTCAGAAACTTCCAAAGTCCCTCAAAAAGGGAGAAAATGGATAAACTGTGGAGATACATCTTGGTCCTGATCAATATATCTCAGGTACTTGATCAAAGAGAAACCATTTATATAAGAAAAAATTATTGTTGCAAAGTTCTGAGTATCTACTCAGGGAGACAAAAACAAATTTCATGAACAACTTACTGCAAATAAGAATTGATTTATATATTCTCATCAATCCTTTAATTATCATTAATCATGGACCTGGTCCAATATAAAGCTATTAAATATCTTGAGGTATACAAAAGGATATTACGAGATGATGGCAATTTCTTGCTGTTTCCACTGAGATAAGGGCAAGAAGGATGATTTAGCTGTAATGAAGAAGTATTACGGGGGGCGGATGTGGCTCAAATGGTTGGGCGTCCGTCTGCCATATGGAGGGAACTGGGTTTGATCCCCGGGACCTCCCGGTAAAATAAAAAAATATATATAGAAGGCGCATGGGCTGCCAGGCTCTGTGTGCTGGTGAGCCGCCAGGCCCCGGGAGCCATGCAGCAAGATGATGACATAAAAGGAGAGAGACGAGACGAGATGCTCCGAAAGCTCCAAAAAACCAGGAGCCGAGGTGGCGCAGGGGGCAGAACACCTCTCTCCTGCATCGGAGGTCTCCAGGATCGAATCCTGGTGAAGACTGGAGGAGGAGGATGAGAAGAGATGAAACAGACACAGAGAATTGCCCAGCGAATGGACACAAAACAGCAAATGGGGAAAGGGGGGTTTAAAATGGATCAAGTAAATATATAAAATCTTTAAAAAAAAAAAGAAGTATTACGGTAATATTCCTTTTATTCCTTTGGGTCGATATGGCATTGCAATAATTTAACAGGGAATTCTACACCGGTCTCCTTCTCTGGCATGTTTTAACAAAGTGGAGGGTTTTTGTTTGCTAAAGGTGGATCAACTGGAGACAATTCAGGAAGGAAGGGAATGGGTTGGTCAGGTTTTCAAACTATGTTTCATGGAACCCTTATAAGTTCTACAAGGCATGTAAGTAGCTCTTCAAGGTATAGTCAGGAGGAGACATGATTAATATATGGCAATTCCCTTACTTTATAAATGAAAAAGAACTTATGCTATCCTTTGTTTCTACAGTTACCATATTTGTTTAGGCTCTTCTGGGTATTTATTCTCTCCGGGGGTTTTCCTCTTAAATCCCTGCCTTGCAATTGGGCTATCTCCTGTTGATAAAGATTTTGTGGTCCAAATACCCAGTTGCCAGGTTCCCCTGTGTGGATAAAATTATTTCTCCTTATACTCCAATGTTTGTGTGTGTGTGTGTATGTATGTGTGTGTACTCAGCAGATGATACATGTGCTTGTCCTCAAAGCAAAGGAGAGAGGTAGGCATCTCTTTATACCTCTCTAAGCATTTACTACCTAGCTTCACGTACATTGTCAGCTATAAAAATATTTATTAGCTTATAGAATGAACTGAAATTGGGAGATATAAAGTTATAAATAGTCTCTCACACACATACACGAAAGAGAGAGAGAGAGATGGACAGAGAAAGAGAGAGAGAGAGAGAGCTTTGTTATTAAATGGGTTCTTTTGAATTACTCTCCCCTGACTTTGGATGGAATCTCTCTTTCCTGGTTCATGTCAGATATCAGCAAGCACTCTCTCATTTTTGTAGGCTCAGATATTGTCTTAATTTGGGAACACCTGAAAGAAGAGCCTGAGACAAAGGATTGGGAGCAAATACTTAACATGGGCGGTAAATCCAGGAAGCAGGAGGGAGGGAGCAGAGAGAGTTAGAAAGAAAAGGAGTTAATATAATGTTGAATTATTGGGATTGCTGCTGTAAACAATGGGGGATTGATTCTACTGGAACATCTGGGATGCGTAGCGGATGCCTCCCGGTGTGTCCCTCTGAAGGAAGGGAGGCAGGAGCATTTATTCTCTGGCTTCTACCTGCCACCCCCCCTCCCCACTTTGTTGAGGATTGCTTTTGGAGTGGTTGGGCTATGTTGTATGTGCATCTTTTGATAAGGTCCTAAAACAGAAAGAAGAACCGGCTTGAGTGTGGAAGAAGAACCAGTTTGCAAGGTACTGTCCACGGCAACTCTGCCTGAGATCAGAGGTGGGTCAAAGGGCTGTGACACAGGGCGCCAAAAGCATCTGCTGCTGCCCACCTCTTGCACTGCTCAGATTCTCTCATGCCTGTATTAAGTTCACTCTGTTATCAAGTCTTCACGGTGATGGCAGACTACACTCTCTTAAAAGGTTACATCCTATAAAAGGGAGAGTGAAACAAGCTAAAGGACCAATGCTGCACTCACTTCTGAAACCATAATAAATATTCAACGCCTGTTATTCTCCAGCATCCATTCTAGATTTTCCTCACCCTTTCTTGTACCCAGGCTGATACCGGTTGCTTACCTGGTAAAGTGACCCAGGAATCTGGTGAGTTGTTTTAGCCCTTTGGTGTGTGGCCATCGTCGGACCACTTTTGTACAATTGTCACATCGTTAGGCATGGAAATACCAGTGTATGTCCCAGTGAATATCTACAAATATATAAACTCTTTTCTGCCCCTATTATGTAGTAGCAACTCTAGCTTTCCATGATAATCAATAGTGATTATTCCTGCCAATATATTAACTCCTTTCTTTACCTGCTGGTATTTGAGCATCTGTCCAAAGTAAAATGGGGGCAGCCATAGTGTTAGGTTTAGTGGAACCATTGCTGTGTTTTCTAATGGAAGCATTTCCTTCCTGGAGGATAAAACCTCTAATCTCACAGAGACAGAACTTTCAGGGAAGAAAATTTCCTATTTCCAAAGTGGGTGGCTCAGAGTGATGGCACGAGGTAATCTGACTTTTGTTCCCTGGTTAACACACTCATATATTCTAGCCACAAGGGACATGGCATCATGTAATGACCATCAGTTCAATACATATACTGCATTTAGGATGACAGTGCCTCAGCCTCCCAGGGATATCCCTGAGGTAGCTTAGCCGAACCTTTGATATATCATTCCAGCTTTCCATCGGGCAGTCTCTTACATTTCAAGTTCTGGAATCAGCTTAGACCCTGAATTCCATGATCTTTGAAAAATCTGAGTATCCCTCTTTTTCTAGAGTAAAATTGCACAGGTCCTTGGAAGGAGATTTGTGGAATTGCAGGGTCTTTTCTCAAGGGACCCAGTTTCTCTGTCAATCATGGGGCCCTGGGTTTGGGAACTGACTCAAATCTGGGAACTGGGTGAGGGATCACCATTTTTCCCTTTAGCAGCTGATCAGCTTTCTGCTTACCAGCTCTTCCTCTTCTTGTTTTAATCATACAAGTCAAGAAGTATCCTCATTGGTTTGCCCATCTATGCTGACTCTCGAAACACTATGGTCTATAACTCTTTGCCACAGGTTCTTGGTTGCCCCTTCCGTCTTGGTAACCATAGTTGCCTTGCCTCTCATTGTTAAATGCTTCCACCTGGCCTCTGCTTTTCCAAACTACTTTCATCTTCATGATGCCAGGGAGCTCAATCCCACAGCAGAATTTTCTACTGTGAACCATGGACCGTGGAAGACAACCACCACTGGATTTCTTAACGATGCCAGTGAGGCCCTCACCAGCGCATTCCTAGGTAAATGATGTGGCCTCTGGGCCTCTCAGGGAACAGAGTCAGGGATCTCTGGTCTTGGCCTCATAAATGTTCCCTGGAGCTTCTGAGGCCTTCTGACTCCTTTCTCAGTGCAATGTCAAGATGGACATGGCATCTTTACCTCAGTTACTGAAGGCCATCATTGTGTACAGATGTCAACAGCACATTAAGACTGAGGCAATTGTCCTTTCAATACACTTTTAGGTGCCACTCGTCTTCCCACATATGCTTCTTTGGTTTCTGTTGTACATATTAGGCCCTCCAACACTTTCAAGGAGTTAACTATTTCCCCTGGAGGGTGGTCTATATTTTCCTCCCTTCATGCTATGCTGAGAACTGACCTGAGTATTGGCCTGGAGGCAATGATGGCTAAAATGGTGGAAAATCTGATGAAATGAACAAACTATTGCTGTTGGCTACTGTGTCATTGAAAAGAAAACAGAGATAAAAGAGTGTATAGCTTTATACAAATGTCAGAAACTAACCTACGGTGTTTAGAGGCCAGTTTTCTTTGGGGGAAAAGGGAGCAGTGACCAGGAAAAGGCAGAATGAGGCATCTAAGGTTTTCATCTTGGGGGTAATGAATAGTCATCAAGCTGTACACTTAGGATTTACGCACTTTTCAATAAAAGTTAACAGAAAGAAAAGCAGCAGTAGTGGCAGCAGTATCGAAGGTAGAGATAACTGGTGTATTAGAAAGTAGAATTTGGATGACTTTTCACCACCTCTGCTGCTACCCTTCTAAGCTGAGCCACCGTCTTCCCTGGTCTGGGTTACTGTGTAGACTCTTTTCCGGTCTCCCTGCTACCACCTTTGCTGCCTGAATTCTCTTTTCAGCACAACAACCCTTTGAGACTAAAGTGAATCATGTCACTCCTCTGCTTAAAACCCTCCGGTGGCTTCCTATCTGTCATGACAAAAGCCAAAGTCCTTACATGGCTTAGCTGGGCCTGCATGCTCTGACCCCAGGATCTTCTAATCATCTCTCATTGCTCTCCCTGTGACCATTGCATTGTAGCCACACTGGCCTCCTCCTGTCCTCAGATACATCGGGCACGCTTCTGCGTTAGGTCTTTGCCCTGGCTGTTCCCTCTGCCTGGAACTCTGTTCCATGCATGGCTCATTCCTGCATATCCTACCAGGATTTCAATATCCTTCTCCACACAGTCTTCTGGCACTCTTTGTCATTCACATAGCACATAATCACTCTCTAACATAGTATAGAATGTAGTATTTACTTTTTGCTTTTATTGCTTATAATAAGCATGAGGACAGGATTGGCTTTATCCACATATGTATCCTAAATACATAGAACAGTGCTTAGCACATAGTAGATGCTCAATAAGTAATTGTTTCATACATTTTAATTAATTATTTTTATATAAACTTTTAAATTTTGAAATAATTTCAATCTTACAGGACATTTGTAAAATTAATACAAAATCCATAGAGAACTCTAACATACCCCCAACCCAGATACCCAGATCCACCAACTTTTAGCATTTTGCCACCTTTGTCTTTTCTTCCTCCCTCCCTCCCTCCCACCCTCTCTCCCTCCCTCTCTTTCTCTTTTTCTTTCTCTTTTTCTATCTTTATCTCTATGTACTTACCTACCTATTATCTATCTATCTATCTATCCATCCATCCATCCATCCATCCATCCATATCTATTTGTCTATCTTGTTTAGTACGTTGTAATAACGCAGAAGCACCTTAAGATAAACAGGTAAAAGAGAACTTGGACCAGATCCTAGATTTTTGTCTCTAGGTCACAAGTGTTTATATGCTATAATTAAATACATATGTAGATGTCAATAAAAATCTATTCATTCTTGATGGATTTGTTTCCAAATTCCATATTTTTAAAATCTGTTCAGTCTAACAAAATTATAAGAGCTTTGACATTAGATAGGACTGGATTTTTAGCCTCTCTCCACCATTAACCACTTGTATGACCCTGAGCCAGCTACTAAACCCCTTTGAGCTTCAGTTTCCTTGTCTGTGAAATGGAGATAATGATGCTTCTCCTGTAGGATGAAATGAGATGAAGTGTGTAAACCCATGGATTCCTTCATTCATTCAGCAATTATTTATTGACTACTGTCTCTGTTCTAGGTGCTATCCCAGGCACTGTGAGAAAATTTACTCATTCTCCATTCAACAAATATTTATTGAGTACCAGGCACTGTACTTGTCCTGGGGACCCTGAAATATATAAAATAGTCCAAAGTTCCTTCCCTTGTGGAGCTTGCATTCTAGAGGAGGGAGACAGACATAAACCGAGATAAAATAAGTAATGTTTAGTAAGTTAGATTGTGATAGGTGATGTTTTAGTTTGCTAGGCTGCTGAAATGAAATATAACAGAAATGGGTTGGCTTTTACAATGAGGATTTATTAACTTACAAGTTTACAATTCTGAAGGCATGAAAATTTCCAATGTAAGGCATCATCAGGCAAAGGTTTCTCCCTGAGGACCGGCTGCCAGTGATCCAGCCTCCTCTGTCAAGTGGCAAGACATATGGCAGTATCTGCTGGGCTTGCCCTTCTCTTCCAGTTTTCGTTGCTTCAGCTTCTTGCTTCAGTGATGATGTACTATAAGAAAATTATTATTAAAAATTGTGAATTCATAAGCTTTCTAATCAATAGTTGCTGATGTTTCAGCCTAGAATTGTGAATGATTAACTTGTCCTTTGTCCTTTGGAATGTTATAACACTGCTATGCAGGCAACCCTATCACCTATTACCCAAAAACAAATGTTTAAAAGGAGCAAGTCACCAGATGTGATATTTCCACATCCTGTTGTATCCCCTGTAAAACCAAAAGCCAAAAACCTTTATGTTCCTGTTCAGTGAACCATAAATAGAATGGAACAAAACCCTCGGGACACTGCGTCTCTCCTGTGGAGGGCTGGCCACCCCCTGCTGGATGGATTTGGTTACTTTTGAGGAGGTCATTCCTCACAAATTGCAAGACTCATTGGAGTTCTGAGGTTTGGAACCCCTTAACAGGGATGGTCCCCAAGTTGCCAATCGGAGCCTCACCCAGGAGGGGACACTCTGCATGGGACCATTTTTCCAGTTGAGACTCTGATGGGCTGCAAAGGGGCCCCAACCATGTGGGAGTTTAGATTTGGTGAGTATTTGTATATACTTTCATTCTTTCTTATGTCTTTAATTAATTACTCTTCTTTTTTGTGATTGCTCAATTGTTATAATCATTTAATATAACCTGAAACTCATTTGATTTAAGAAAACTGCCTCTGCATAGCATTCAGAGTTTTTGCCTATTCATTAGCAAAACATTTCATAAAACTGCCTCTGCATAGCATTTAGAGTTTCTGACTCTTCCTTAGCAGAACAAGTGGTCTTTTATCTCTTTGTCTGAATTCATCTCATTTATAAAGGCCTCGAGTAAGAGGATTAAGACCCACCCTGGGCCAAGCCTTGCTAAAGTAATCTAATCAAAACAGCTTTAACTGAAGCAACTTAATCAAAAGGTCCTACCGAAAATGGTCCATGCCCACAGGAATGCATGAACATAAATTTCTGGGGTCCATGCAGCTTCAAACCATCACAGGTGCTTTGGAAAAACAACAACAGAAACAAACAAATAAACAAACAAAAAACCAGGAGGTACATGGGCTGCAGTGTGTGCATGTGCAGAAAATGGAAGCGGGAGGTCAACCTTTTCACCGTGTGAGTTTTGGTGAATGAGTCACAGGGCATATCCTCAAGGAGTGTATGGCATAGAACAGTCACCCAGAAGGCTGCCTGGCAAAACTAGGTACTCAGCAGATTGGGTCTACTCTAGTCGTTGATGGTTATGCTCTTGTGACTGAGGGAGAAACATGTGAGCCAGGTGCCCTCTGGGAGCACGTGTCCTGCCTGCTAGGTCACTGGTGGCTCAGGCTCAAGTTTGTGCAGCTGCCTCCCAAATGTGTGAGCCGGCACTGACGTGGGGCAGTGCCACGCCTTCCAGTCTTACACTTGCAGATGTTTGTCTTCTGCAGTGAAGGCAGTGGCAAAGGCTCGATATTTGCAGCATGACAGGGAATTTTCCTCGTGCCTATTTCTAAATCTGCACAATTTGAGAACTTGGACAGACCCAGGTCCAGAGGGTATAAAATGCTCATTTTATGAATGCCGTAGGAGTTCAGATTTTCTAGAAAAGGAAAGAAATCCATTATCTCCCCTAATGGATGTTATAGGAAGTTTCTGCTAAATATTGCATAAAATAAACTTAAAACAATTCTCTGTGCTGAGTTTATGATGCAGTCTATGGCTCCCATAAGAGAATAAATGATAATGGAGAGAGAAATATTTACCAAAAACCAAAAATGGGAGTCGTTTATTTAGTCGCTAACTGTGATACTGGCAATGTTAAAATTATTGTGCTAAAGAAATTCATTTCTTAAACACATAAATATCATCATGCACATAATTTAAAGGTTTCATTTTTAATTGTTCGTTTAAAAGGAAAGGATTAGTTAAATAATCTTAAATCTAATAGACTTGCATTTTAAATAGATGGGAAAATTTCCCTGGACAAAGAGAACTAGGTAAACAGACTCTATGTATCAGAAGCAATGGGACCATTCCAAAGGGTCCCTCCAAAGGAACTGTCACCATTTACTGAATAGCTGGAGAAAGTACAATCCCCTCTTTTTAATCCAGAATGTTCTCTTTTCTCTGTACTTAAACCTCATCTTCCTCTTCCTTTAGAGTTGAGTTCCCCCAGCCTCCAGACACCATCCCCAAATATCTTCACACACTCTCTCACATCTTTCCCCCACCCACCTGTGGCATTGATAGTCAGAGCTACATAGTATATTTCATTTTTAATGCACATGCTTCCTGCATCTCTGAACAAAACAAAAGACAGGCTCTCTACAGCAGGGCAGAGCCACGGTTTTAATCAGTGTCCCTAATCATTCTTGAGGCCATGTTGGCCGCCTAATTTATGTTCAATAATTTGATAAGAATTGAAAACTCAAATATCACCAGAAATGCTTTTTCTCTAAAAGTTTTCCATGCACCAGCTGACCCTGAGTTCACGAGGGCACAAACCCCCTTCCACCTGGGATTGTTTCTTGGAAATAAAATGAGGGTTTTTAAATTATTACTGCTTTCTGTCTTTGTGGCTATAATGTCCTGAGTAGCCATAAGTACAGTCAGGAAAACAGAGAAAACCCATGATGAATGCTCAAGTCTTGACATGTTCTAGAAGAATGTCCTTTATTGATGGATCCAGGATTAGAAGTTTGGGAGGAGGAGGTCAAATTTCAATTATTTTATTCTACTTTTCTTAGTGAAAAACCAATGCATATTTATATTGAGATGGGTAGAAATTAAATATAGGTAAAAGAACAGAATAAAAACTATTGCTAATTCTACCCCAGAGAAAACCATTCTTCACAGTTCAGTTGGTAACCTGCAGGCCTTTTTGTATTCAGGTACATAAATACGTATTTTCCTTTCAAAAAATAGCATCATATCGAACATACTCTTTTATAACCTGCTTTTCCACTTGGAAATATATTCCGAATATTTTTCCATGTCATTGCATTTTCTCCTGCCCAAAATTTAGAATGGTTGATTCTCTATCCAATATAAAAGCAAATCCTGTGGGTTCTACCTTCCCAAAGGATCCAGAATTTTCCCACTGACTCAAACCTGGTCCAACACAGCAGCATCTCATACTTGGAATATTGCAATAGCTTCTTAACAAGTCTCCTCGCTTCTGACCTCGTTCTCCTAAGTCTGTCCTCGAAATAACAGTCACAGTGATCTTTTCAAAACCTAAGTCAGATCATGTCACTGCCCTGCCCAAAGCCCTCCACTGGTTCCCTCTCACTCAGAGTAAAACCCGAAGTCTTCACCACGGTAAACAAGGACCCATGCGATCTGCCTCCCTGTTGGCTCCTTCTCTTTGCTCCATGCTCACTCCACTTCAGCTGCCGTGGCTTCCTTGGGTTCCTTGAATGTGCCCCAGCCTTTGCAACTGCCGCTCCTTCTTACTGGAACACTCTTCCCCCTAGATATCTGCACAGCTTGCTCCCTATCTTCTTGAACTTTTTATTTAAATGTTACTTTCTCAATGAGACCTTCCCTGACTACCCTATTTAATATTTTCTAGCTCTTCCGTATTCCTTTCTCCACATATATTCTCTTTCTTCCTTCCTGACTTAATTTTTCTCCACAGCCCAATATGATGGTTAATTTCATGCGTTAACCTGGCTGGGTTATGGTGTCTAGTTGTTTGGTCAGGCAAACATCGCCTTACTTGTTACCGCGAGGGTATTTTGTAGGTAGATATACATCATTTATCAGCTGATTGCATCTATAGCTGATTGCATCTACAATCAACAAATCTCCTTGTTGAAGGAGATTGCCTTCAACAATGAGGGAAGTATTTCCTCATCCAACCTGTTGAAGATCTGAAAGCCAGAATGGATGATTTCAGCCATCAGACAAAAGAATTTTCTTCTCTACTAGACAGCTTCTCCTGAGAAATTCAACATTGCCTTTATTGGAGTTCCTAACTTGCAGCCTGACCTACAGAATTTGGATTTTCCAATCCCCACAGTCATATGAACCAATGCCTATACTAAATCTCTCAATATTTCCATGAATATATATATATATATATATATTCTGTTCATTCTACTTCTCTGGAAACCCCTGGCTAATATACCCTACAACATACCAAATAACATACTTTTATTTAAATATGTATTTTGTTGTTGCTTTTCTCCCCCACCAAAGTGTGGGCAGGATTTCAGTCTGTTTTGCTCACTGAGTTTCTCTCATCTCTAAAGCAGGGCCTAGCAGAGTAAACACTTGATTAATACTTATTGAATGAGGGAATAGCATGACACCAGCTGGATGCATCATGATATGTTTAACCAGCCTCCTATTGTTGGGCATCTGGCTGTATCAAATTCTTTTACTATTATACATAATGCTGTGATGAGCCCCATCCAAAAAACTAAACCTTTTTGCTCATATATGACTTGTTTCTTTAGAACACATTCTCAGAATACGGTATGCCTTTTTAAAGGTCTTCAATACATATTGCCAATTTACTTCCCCAAATTCTCGAGCCAAGGTACTCTCACACCCAGCAGAATAAGTTTAATGACCATTTTCCCACACTCATGTCAGCTCTGAGTAATACCAGGAACTTCCGTACACAAGGATTCTCTGGTTCAGAGAACAGTTTATCAGGAAATGCAATCCAGGTGTAAGTGCTTTTGACACTGGGGTGAAAGGAACTCATTGAACCAAAATCTTCCAAAGAAACTAGAAGATCAGAGTAACAGAGGGTGGGTCACAGAAGGGAAGCACCCTCAGGGAAGGGGGAAGGTCTTGATGGACCACACTGAGTGGGTAGCATTACAGCCAGCTGTCCTGTTGGGTAGCAATGAGCCAGGGAGAGCTATCCATGTGCTCCACTGTGCCTTGCTTTTCTTATTCAACAGATACTTACAGAATACATATCCTGGCAAAGTTCTGTGCCCAATTGCTTTTGAGAAACCAGATATATGCTGGTCCCTGCTCTCAAGACACCAGCAGCCTGGTGAGGACATGTTTCAATAACTCAAGAGTTGATCCTGGGGGAGAGATGAGCAGGACCAGAGGAGGGATCAATGAAGAGAGGCCACCATGAGCTGGTGTGGTCAGGGAAGGCTTCAGAATAGAAACAGCTGACACCACTGGAGGGTCTCTGTGTGCCAAGCACTGTTTTACTTCTTCACATGTGTTCATTCACTTGATGCCCACAGAAATCCCAATGAGGTAGGTACTAATAGTATCTACATTTTACAAATGGGAAAACTGAGGCAAAAAGTGGCTAACTAGCTTGTGTAAGATCATGTTGGTGGTGAGTGGTGGAGTCAGGCATATGGGTTCTGGAACCCCTGCTATTAATCATTGCTCTGTGCAACCTTCATGCTCCAGTTCCTGCTGCCACCTAACAAACAACCCCAAACTTAGTGATGTAAAACAAGCATTTTATAATGTTCACAAATTCTGCATATCAGGAATCTGGCAGAGCACAGCAGGAACAGCTTGCCTGTGTTCTACAATGTCCAGGGCTTCAACTTGGAGGACGCCATGGCTAGGGTTGACTCAGTATGGCTGGAATCATCTGGAAGCATCTACCTTCGCATGTCCAGTGGGTGATGCTGACTGTTAGCTGGGACCTCAGTGGGGGCTAGAACCCATACTTGGCTTCTCCAGGGGACTGGGTTTCTTCACGACATGGTAGCCTCAGGTAATCAGACTTCTTTCATGGTGGTTTCAGGATCTGCTTAGTTTTCCAAGCTGCTATGACAAATACCACGCGATGGGTAGGTTTAAACAGTGGGAATTTATTGGCTCATGGTTTCAGAGGCCAGATGCTGAAATCAAGGTATTGGCTAGAAGGCTTGCCTCCTCTTGGGACTGACTGGCTGGCAGTCCTTGGGTTCTTTGTCTTTCTCATCACATGGTGATGACGTCTCCTTTCTCTTCTAGGTTCTCTTGACTTCCTGCTACCAGCTCTTCCCCATGGCTTCTCTCCTTTTAAGTCTGAATTTCTTCTGCTTATAAAGGACTCCAGAGACCACATTAAGTCATAACTTTATTCAGTTAGGCTACACCTTAACTGAAATAACACCCTTAAGAGACCCTATTTACAATGGGTTTATACCCATAGGGCCCTGGATTAAGATTAACAACATGAAAAACAAAACAAAACAAACAAACAAAAAAAAGATTAAGAACACGACTAAATTGGAGTATATAATTCAACCCCCCACTGGCTCTAAAGGGGAGTGCCTTGGCACACAAAGCAGAAGCCACATGGTCCTTTCTGATCTAGGCTTGGAAGTCATGCAGAGTCACAAGACCACCAAGATTTAACAGAAGAGACATAGACCCATCACTTCTTTTGGGGAGAAGTGTCAAAGAATTTGCAACTATTGTGTTAAAAAAAACAACAAAAACTGTCACACTTCAGAAGGACTGTGGAGCTTGAGAAGGGTCTTGAGCTATGGATAAGTAAGATTCATACATGGAAACGAGAAAGGAGAAAAGATTCTAGGACTGGAATCATGTCCTGGGGGAAAAATCCAGTCCCGAAAGCATTTAGGACTTAGGCTTGGGGAAAAATGAATAGGACAATCCACTTGTTGACTTGCCCCAGGGGGACAGCGTGATTTTTCCCTTGAAACTTTTGGACACCACTGCTTAGATCCCTGAGCCCCCAGGCAAAGCTATTGGGGGTCTTTACCTGCCTCTCTTTTGGGCCCCACTCTGCCTCTGTGCCTTCTCCAGATAACAGACAAACTTGGCTTGTTCTGTCTTTTGGTGTCCCACTATAATTCCAAGAAATAACCCCATGTTGTGGTTTATTGCAGATATCAGAGATGATTCATGAAGAAAATAGCAAGGTTCTTATTTCTAGCTGTACACCTAACAGTTCATGCACCATTGCAATATATATGTTTATTTTAAGTACCTGGATGTGTGAGTGCAAGTGTGTAATCTGCATTGGCCTGGTGTGAAAATGGTGCACTTTTATAGGACAGCCGCTCTTCCTTGTTTTTTGCACATGGCAAGGTCATTTTTGCCTGCCATCAGATAGAGTATTTATCAAATAAAGCCAAACTCTTCTGTTTGTGCCTACTCTTGCCTTCCAGATTAAACAAATCCTTAACGTTGGCAAAAGGCCTGACAAGCATTTAGTATTAATTAATTCCTGGAAATCTCTTGGGAACCAACAGAATGGATGGTTTCATTAAGCAGATAGACTGTTCCCCTAAGCCCTGCACCACTTCTGCCCCCAAGCTCTCCTAGGACTGGGCTGGTCAAGGGGCCTTGTGCCAGGTCAAGCGTTGAAGGCAGGGAAGGACTAGGGTAAAGATGCCCTTGTGGGGGGCGGATGTGGCTCAAATGGTGGGGCATCCGTCTCCCATTTGGAGGGACCTGGATTCGATCCCTGGGACCTCTTGGTAAAAGAAAAAAGAAAAAATTATAGAAGGCGTGTGAGCCCCAGACCCCGCATGCGGGCATGCCAGGCCCCGCCAAGCCACGCAGCAAGATGATGACGTAACAGGAGAGTGACACAAGGGGGAGCCAAGAAAAGATACCCCCAAAAACCAGGAAATGAGGTGGCGCAGGTGTCAGAACGCCTCTCTCCCACATCGGAGGTCCTCAGGATCGAATCCCGGTGAAGACAGGAGGAGAAGGATGAAAAGAGAAGGCAGGAAACAGACACAGAGAATTGCCCAGCGAATGGACACAAAACAGAAAAAAACAAAACCCCAAAATGGGGGGGGGGGGGTTAAAATGGATAAAAAAGTAAAATAAACAAATAAATCTTTGAAAAAAAAAATAAAGTACTGATAATGCAAGGCTTATTTTTAAAATATATATATGCCATTGTGTTTGTCTCTTTTCTTTACCTTTCACTGACAGCCTTGCTCCAGGCTCTTGAGCCTTTTGGCTCAAATTCCAGGGTTTTCCCTTCCTAGGAAATGAAATCGACCAGGATTCTCCTCCCTCAAAGTTATCTTAAGAAGTTCACAAAGAAGACCCACTGATCTGTTGCTGATGTGGCATAAAACTTGCTTAAGCTGAACAGTCTGCCTTTGTAGCCTTCTACAATTTTCCAGTCTTTTTTTTTAATTTATATCCGCTGGAAGTCTGTGGTGCTTTTTTCTCTTCTGTACCTTCTCAGGTCATCCCCCGTAGACCCAGTTTCCTCAGTTTACAAAGAAGCGGGAGGCACTGATGGATGGTGCAGGAAAGATGGGGACAGCCTGAAACCTTTGCCAGACCATAGCCATCTGAATTTTCACTGCCCAGTGAATGTGTGAAAACTTGGGACACTCTTGCTCTGATAGACGACCTTGCCATGTGTTGTCGTTTTATCTTTAGTGTTATGCTTAGAGTCCGTCGTGGAGTTCAGGGCACTGAGACTCGACCTCTTAGCACAGCTGCAGAGGCTGCTTCTGCAGGTGTGTTTGCTCATCCACTAGATTGGAAGACCCCGGAAGGCAGGGGCCTCCTCTCAGTTAACCCTCTTCTCCTGAAAATGAAGTTCAATATGGCAAATGCTCCAGGTGGTAGACAGGACAGTGATTCACCAATATTCAGCACTCTTTGAATTTCAGATTACAATTCCCCACACCCTTCAAGTTAGGTGTGGCCAGGTGATGCTCTCTGGACCGTGGCATGTGAACAGAAAGACCTCCCCCCCTCCTTCGCGGGGAGCACTGAAGCTTCACGTAGACATGGCGGCGGCGTGAGACGGTGTAGAGTGACTTGTGGAGTGAAGCTTCCCCTCTGTGCAACCAACCCATGGTGGACATGCAGTATGAGTGAGAAATAACCTTGCAGTGTGCTCAGCCTCTGAGATTTTGGTGGCATTTGTTGCCATAGTCTAACCCAGCCCAATGACTGGCAAAGTACAGCCCAGGGGTCAAATCTGGCCTCCCACCTATTTTTCTGAATTAGGTTTCATTGCAACACAGCCATGCCCAGTCACTTACAGATTGTCTATGACTGTCCTCATGCTGCAATGACAGCACCGAATAGTTGCAATGGAGGCTGTGTGACCTGAAAGCCAAAAATATTTACTATTTGGCCCTTTACAGAAGAAGTTTAATGGCATCTGTCTATCCTGACTATACATTCAAAATATACAAAAAAGATTGCTGATTCTAAAAGAAAGTCTGATTATTTTGTCTGACAATCAGTCCTGCTCTGTTTGCAAGCTTTTGTGGAGGGCCAGATTTGGGAGAATGCCATTTCTTCGGGAGCCTTTGTGTTTCGGTACTTCGCTTCTCCATAAGTTTGAGAAATAAGAACTCCAAGCGGGAAGGAGGCTATGACAAGAAAGTGAAAACCCCAAGGACTCTGAATGGGTTGTGGGGTTTCTCACCACTGTCTCCATTAAAATTCATCCATTTACTCAGTCAATAAACACATAGTGAGCTATTTCTATTTATCCGGTACATAGCCTAGCAGATGACACAGATTATTAGGCAGTTATGGTTTCTGTGATAAAGTGCCAGAATTGGGGTAGAGCAAGATGCCTTGGGAAGTTTCTTGTGTATATCTGCCCCCCCCCGCCCCCATTCCAGTCAAAGTGGTCATTGCTATAATTCCCTGAGACTGAAGCCAGCCGAAGGCTTAGAATTGGCGGTTCACCCGCTGGAGTACCTGGGGGAATCTTCTTTCCTCGGAAGAAAGCCCTGGAACAATCTCTTCCCCCTCCAGATTCA
>JAQZBX010003846.1:34003-49442 GCA_029593785.1 Cabassous unicinctus
TTGGCTCTGGGCTTGGGAGGAAAGAACTGGTTGAGGTGGGGCGGTGGGGGGGGGGATGGGGAGGCAATTGAGCAGTAGATATGATAGTAAATGAGGACTTTGCAGTCTGCGGGTTTTGTGTGAAGTTTCCCTTCCCCACATCTGTACCTCCAACAAATTGATTTGGTACCCAGTTCCAGCTATCCACCTGATTTCAAGTTCGGTTGCCTAGGAAACAGAGGGCACACTGCTGGGACAGTCTGCCCGTGTTCTGTGCCGGCTGAAGCTATTAAAGCCCATCAACTCTGCCTCCGAGAAGTACTGAACGTGGACGGGTTCAACTTCCAGCCGGGTTCTTATTTATTTATTTTCCTGCCTCTGCAGCAAAATGAGTTATTGAACCTTTCAGCATATCGATCGAGGCAGCTTTTCCCACTGCATCCCTCTGGCACCTGAAGCCCTCCAGAGCTGGTGGCAGGCACATAGGCCTTTTGTCGCTGATGATGGACAGAAGCCAGGCAGCGGGGATCCTCTGTCCCACTGGTGACCAGTTCCCGGGCCGTGGTGAGGCACGTGCCTCGTTGCTCTGCTTCTCAACGGAGACTTTGAGTATCTGAAGGCAGCTACGTATTTACGCTCTCACGGAAAATACACATATACCCAGAATCTTGCTTGTGCTTTAATGGAGGAGCCACACACTCAGTATGTTAAATCCTTTTAATCTAAGTTTATTCTGCTTGGAACTAATTTCTTAGCATTGAAAAAAAAATAAAATAAATGAACTTCAGATGTGTTAAAGCCTCAACAATCCCCTGTCTTAAGGACTATCAAACCCAAAGGAAGATTGTATTTTACCTGTGCATCCCAAGGACCTCACAGTTTACGTGAGCATGCTAGGCTGGATCTAAAACGATGACCTTGCAGGAGCCCATGGTATCTTTAGCCCGCTGCCTGTTTTTTTGTTTTTTTTTTTAATTTATTTTAATTAATTAATTTTTTGAAGATAAAGACCAAAACTTTATTTGAAAGTCTTAATTGATTGTATTCTAATTTGAATTAGAATACAATTAGGTTGTGTAAAAAAAAAAGCCTTGAAAAGTCTCCTTTTGAAATGTCTTCCAAGATTTCAGTTCCATTTGAAAGCTCCTTGTTCTTTAACCAGACCTCGAACTGTGGACTGCCCCATTGCCTATTTTTGTATGTCCTGTGGACTAGTAACATAAAAGTGATGATTAGCCTTTTGAGGAGAGCAGTTTCTTGAAGACTTGGAGACATTGCTATTTGACAGCGAAAAGTCTAAAATATTGACTATCTGGTCCTTTACAGGAAACATTTGTTGAATTTACTGCTGTGGCTGGGGGTGGGGCGAGCCATTTCTTAGGCTCCTCTTTGGCTTTCCCCACTATAATAGTTCTTATTTCACAGGCCAGGAATCCAGTGTGGCGACTGTGCCAACTCCCAAGTATGTCTATCCCAGTTACAAATTCGGGGACTGAGAAAATGACCACCAGGTGGATCCATGGGCCCTGTGTAGCCAGGATTCCTTTTATTATGTCGCCCCCATTTGTTCCTAATCTGATGGGGACATGACTTCACTTTGCATCTCCACAATGTCATCTTGGACCCAGTACCCAACAGTCCTCAAAATGTTTGGGTTATTCGCCCTTCCCCAGTGTAAGTCATCCAATGTAACCGTTGGCCAATTTGATGTAATTATGAATTCCAAAAATATGATTGGATCATGCTTGTAAACTGATCTGTTAATCTGGGCATAATTAGGTTATGATTAGGGTGTTGAGCTCCACCCCTTGGTGGGTGGGGAATCATATATAAAAGGTATGGCAAGAACAGTTTTGAGAAGCCGTTTTTGAGAAGCAGTTTTGGTGTTGGAAAGAAGGCCCCAGGAGAAGAGAAGCGAGCCATTCGCCTGATAGTCTACAGCTGACCTTGTGAAGGAACCAAAGGAGCTAAGCCCGGAGAGAAACGCAGCCCTGGGAAGAGAGGAACCCAAGAAGCCTGAACCCTGGTAAACGTCGGCAGCTGTCCTGCTCCAACAGTGGCAATGAACTTTAGTAAGAAGAAACTTAACGCTTTATGGCCTGGTATCTGTGGACTTCTACCCCAAATAAATACCCTTTATAAAGACCAACCCATTTTTGGTATTTCACGTTAGCACCCCTTTGGCTGTCTAATACATCCAAGTAAATGGCCATCGGTCTCTTTGGGGAAGGCTTGGGATCACTAACATGTTTACTTGCTGTTACATATTGAATTGTGTCTCCAAAAAAGATATGTTGAAATCCAAATCTCTGATCCTGTGAAGGTGACCTTATTTGAAAATAGAATCTTTGAAGATGGGATAAGTTAAGGTGGCCAAGCTAGATTAGGGGGGGCCCTCGTCTACTGTGACTGGTGTCCTTATAAGAAGGGGAGGATTGGACACAATGATGGAGATGCAGAGACAGACAGCCAGGTGACTCAGAGGCAGAGACCGTGTTATGTCGTCACAAGCCAAAGGGCTCCACAGATTGCCAGCTGGGAGGGGCACGGAATGATAGTCCCCTTTAGGAGGGAGCATGGCCCTGTTTGATATCAGACTTCCAGTCTCCAGAACTGTGAGACAATAAATGCCTGTTTTTTAAGCCAACTGATGTGTGGTACTTTGTACAACAGCCCTGGCAAACTAGGACACTCGCCATGGCATTGCAAGGCCTCCCTCCCTCCCTCCCTTCCTTCCCTCCTCCTGTGGACCTAGGCTCCCCTTCTGACAGTGGGTTCTGGGTCCACAGCCTGGAAACTGAGCAAAGGAATTTTCATTGGAGAACTGCCCTCAGTCTACTGATCATCCATCCTTGGGTTCTTTTAATTGGACAGATCGAATGATATCCTTACGGGCTGCCCGTCTGCTTTGCCCGTGGGAGTATTGTGTTCTAGTACCACTTCCATAACCCTCCTTGGGTCGGGCATCCTGCTCAGGCCATGCATTATGATAGCTGCATACACCTGGCTACTGAAGGTGTTGTGCAGTGAAGAGGTCTCAGTTGTGTGGAGGCCTCTCGTCCCCACCACTACGGGGGATCCCAGTTCTATGACAGTTCTCCTACAGGGGAGATCCACCACGGAGCTCCTCTATGAAGCTGGAGTCCCTCTCCAGCGTATCCCTGGGTATTTTGGACAACGACGTGGCTTCCACATCTCATGCCGGAGCCTGCTCCTCTGGTGGGCTTTCCATATACTTGAGCATGCACTTCTCTCTGAGCCTTTTCATGCCACCTTCCACCATACATCACTGAAAAGCTGGCATGTCTCCCTCCCTTAGTGGAGCTATTGTTTTGTCATGTTACTGGAGGCCATCCTGATAGCATCTTCACACCATCTCCTGGGGGCCTTACCACAGTGCTAAATCCTGTGTCCTGGGAAAGCAGCCCCAAATGAATCAGATTTCCTTTATCAAATCTTATGTTCAGTCCCCTTAAGCCAGCACCCTCAGAGTCCAGTGTCATGCTGACTCTTCTGCTCCATGCTGGGTAGACCCTGCAGCTCCTTTGGGGGAATGTCCCTGTCCTCTTTATCAGGCCCAGCATTGTCCCTGGCTAGATTCTGTTGTGACTTAACCCTAGCTATTGGTCTGAATGGATGGGTCAGATCCTGGGTGGGCTGTGTGTCTTGCAGTTAAAGTTTAAATGAGAGGTACAGCGAGCATCGGGTTGGGTCATGGCAAGCTAAAGTCGTAAGGAAGCTCAAACAATGAATAGCACAAATTAGTTGGAACTATGATGAAAAGCAGAAGCTGTGGGATAGTGGGATAGAGAAAAGAGATTCCAAGGTGATGGGTCAGTTTTGCTGAGCAAGCTGGGAATGGAGAGGAAGAGAACGGTTGAAACTCATAATGATAGAGCGTTACAATGGAGACCCTCGGCCTTGTATTCCTGAAGCCCCTGGAAGTGCCTGGATCCAGCTCCCGTTCTCATGGAGCCTGGCTAAACTGGTTCCCATTCTTGATTATCGTGCTGCCCTGCCTCCCCAAGGATGTTTTAATAAAACTGTCCTACTACCACCAATTTGAGCTTGTCTTAGAACCAAAAGAGCCTAAAATAACATGACTGATGCATCAGCATGTTAATTTTCTTAGCTATGATTCTATTAGGGGACTCAGACTGTTACATTTTTTTCATTTTTGGCCATTATAAATGAAGCTACAGTGGACACCTTTGTGCATTAAAATGTGTGTGTGTTTGTGTGTTTGTGTAGCATCCTTCCCTTAATCAAGATCATCACAGCAAGAATTCCTGCCCTAAGGGGCAAAAATACTGAATTTCTTCTTCTTATCAAAACAAGAGCTAGTGGGAGATAAGGAGAGCATTCGACATGTCCATCTCTAAGGCCTCTTGAATTTCTAGAAAATCTGTCCTCCTCTAGATGCTTGCAGGTCTCAAGAATGTCAAGTTAAGTCTTCTATTAAGACAGAAAAGTAGAAAGATGCCACTCCAGCCATAAGCCTTCTTCTGGACCATGCTTACAGTATCATTTCCTTGTCTCAGCCCACAAGCTACATTTTCCTAACATCAAATGGCTTCTAAAATTTCCAGAGATGGGCAGATTTATAAATATATACATATACACGTGTGTATTTAAGAATGATGTGTATGTTCCACATTTTTAAAAATGTAGATAGATAGGAAGAAATAAAAGAAGGAAGAGAAGGAGGGAAGGAGGGACAGAGGGAGGGAGAAACAAAGGACAAAGATGCCCAGATCTGTTGGTGACTTGATGGCCATGACCTGCCTTGGAAGCCCCCTTTAAAATATCATTATTAATCTCAGTGAGTTTAATAATGGATCATAGGTGCTAGATTTGTGTTATGGTCCTGAATGAACTTTTCCTGGACAGTGTGTTTGCATGGTGGTTCCCAATATGTGTATATAATGTGTTCTTGAATCATTCCCTGAGAGGCTAACAAAGTTATAATTTATAAATGATGTTCCTTTCCATGGGATAAATTTATAAAGCTCTCCAACCACACTTGCTTTTGATACAAAGTCTTTAAATAACATTCTCTAATATGATTCATTTACTTTGAAATTGAACTGAAAATCAACAGATTAATTAGAGTGAGTGTCTCATTGAAGATTAGGATTCCCTCCTTTTGTGCGATACAATAAATTTGTCTTAAACATATTACATTTAGGAAGACAATTATCTTTTTATCCATGTCCCACCAGGTTTAGAATACAACGGGACCCAAGTACAATAAAATTGTCCTCCAAAAAACTCACCACTACCTACAGACGGCAACACTCTAGAAATTTACCTGGCAGAGAGACCCATAGCACTCAGTGCCTCAGAATGTTTGTTCACTGTGCAAAAATTAAAAAACCTGAGCCCAACGAGCTGCTTAAAGGGTGATGTATGAGTGATTGTATGAAATCAGAGCACATGCTAGTTAAGGACAGAGACCAATGACCACTTGATAAACTGATACCGATGTTCAGGGTATTTTAGAGTTAGACTTTCTTTAGGTATTAAAAAATACCTAAAAGAAACAGAAACTTAATACAGTCTTCACTCACCTTTGCTTTTCCAAAAATGTATTATTCTTTATAAAGAAATAAGTCCCTCACATAATGCTCCATGTTAAAAGAAATGCAACTACTAAGTATAAATTAAATGTTCTTATCACACACACACCCCCCAACTCAAAAAGGCCACTTAATAAATCGTTGGCTATTTGGGTCTCTCACTCATGGACAGGCTCCACTCTGGGACATTTTCACCATCTCTTATTCTGTTTAAACCTCCCCTTTGCAATTTCTCATAGAAAAGGTTTGAATGGCCTCCACACATTTTTGTTACCCTGTGAGAAACGACCGCCTTATTTTCTCTATATGGAGACCATCCTTAGCCTCCAAAGCAGAGATCCTGGTCTCAGGGCGCCACTTTTCTGTTAAATGGCCCTCATGGTTCCTTGACAACAGAGACACAATGTCTTTGTTGTCACAACTAACTCCTACCTCAGTTACTTCCTCCCGAGGTGGTTCCCCTCAAAGACAATGGATTAGCCTTTTCAAAGCATCAGACTGTTTCCTTCAGAGATTTTTGAAAACCACCAAAGGTAACAAGTCCTTCTTTAAATGTGGTAAAATGGCTGTCTCCAAGCCTCTCTCTCACCCAGACTAGGTGGTAGGCAGTGCCAGCAGCTCAAACTGTATTGGCTGATCAACAATAGCCAGAGTGGGGCCTTCCAAACGTATGCCCCTGGTTCTCTAAACAGGTTCTATTGTCATCTGCAAGTTCATTATGACGCTGCAGTATTTGCATTTTATTGTGAGCCTCTGGAGGGATGGGTTCTACCCACAGTCTTTTATTCTCTTGCAGAGATTCGTGAGAAGTCCTTAAAGCTCTGTGTGATATAGAAATAATTCTGTCCTCTCTATGTAATAAAGGGAAAGAAGGGCAGACATAAATTTTGGTGGATGACAATGATAATAATAAAAGAAGGCTTTGGTTTGTGGATGGTGGATAAAAGTGGATAAGATGCTGGCAAGGTAGAGTTCCCTGTGAAATATATTGGTTATCAGATCCCTGGCTCCTTAAAAGCACTATGGAATTAGCATCTCTGGTATAAAAAGGGTGGCACATTCAGTCGATTGGATTATCCTGTATCTAGTCCCATCTCTTCTGTGCTTTTCTGTACTGCAGAGCTGCAGAGCTGCAAAGCTGAAAACTACATCTCGTACTTCCTCGCAGCTAGGGTTTGGGAAGCAAATTAAGCCCTCCCAGTTAGAGGCTATATTATTTATCTGTCGCTGAGTAACAAATTAGTCCAAAATTTAGCATGTTAAAACAGCAAATTCTGATTACCTCCCAGTTTCTGAGGGCTTAGCCGGGTGGTTCTGGCTCGGGGTGTCTCATGAGATTGCAGGCAGATGTCATCTAGGGCTGCAGTCATTGAAAGCCAGAGAAGCTGTTTCTAATCCCACTCACCTTGTGTTGGCAGACCTCAGTTTCTCGCCACGTGGGCTTTCCACTGGGGGCTGCCTGAATGTCCTATTGACATGGCAACTGGTTTTCCCTGGAGCGAGGGAACAAGATCAAGACAGAAACCACTGTGTCTTCTGCAACCGAATCTTGTGTCTTCTGTAACCCATCATCTCTGCCATATCCTCTTGATCACACAGACCAGCCCTGGTACAATCTGGGAGGAGACAGCACAAGACTGTAAACACCAGGAGGCGGGCTCATTGGGAGCCATCTTGGAAGCTGGCTACCAACACGCCCAGGAGGTCCGAAAGGCAGAAATGAGACGGGAGCATTTTCTTGCAAACTATGACAGCTTTTGCTAAAAAATATGGGAATGAGGAAGAATTTGCTGCAGCATGTCCAGCCTTGTCTTCACATATGTTGAAAGGCTTTCTGGTGGGAAGCGGGTGTGGCTCAATGGATAGAGCTCCCGTTTACCATATGGGAGGCCCCGGGTTCGCTTCCCGGGGCCTCCTTGTGAGGGCACGCCGGCCTGAGCAGCGCAGTGGGCTGATGCAGCAACCTCACAGCAGGAAGCGGGTGTGGCTCAATGGATAAAGCCCCCGTTTACCATATAAGAGGCCCCGGGCTGATGCGGCAGGACCTCACGGCAGTGGGGAGATAAGCAGACACAGAGAAGACACGCAGCGAATGGACACAGCAAACACAAGCAGCAAGGGGGGATAAATAAATAAAAATAAAAAATCTTTAAAAAAAAAAAGAAAGGCTTTCTGGTGGCTTTGGTGGCCCAACTCAGCTCTGTCCAATCCTTAGCCTCCTGTTGGTGGCAGCAGTAGCTTTGCATCTCAGTGGAGGCAGTGTGTTCTTGAATCCAACAGCTCCAAGGGCAATCTCTCGGAGACATGGCTGAGAGCCATTTCTTCAGCCCTTCTGATGTATTGTATTCCCTTTCCTTCATACCTAGAGTAACTTCTTCTCCTACAACAGGCACAAAACTGGTACAAACAGGTCTTGTCCCTCCAGGTAACAATGGCAAATGGTATGGTGCCATGCACTGTTTGCTCTAGGCATGTTACAATAATTCATCAGATTTTACAGATATGGAAACTGAGATGCAAAGTGGTTAAGTAAATAGCCCACAATCGTACAGTTAATATAAAGTGGAGCTGGATTTCAGAGCCCATACTCACTGTGCCATGCTGGGCCCACTCAGGGGGCCACATCTTGTGAGATCTTCTCTCATAAGGATGGCAGTAGCTAAAAGGACTTTTATGCATGTTTGCAAGGGCTCCAGAGTCTTGGGTTTCTTCATATAGTTGTTTTTTATTTTTATGAGACATCTGGCAGGTAATAACTCACTGTCAAGAAACTCAAGCTCTGGGCCAAATACAACACCCAGGGTGATAGCTAAGACTGGTGAGTAGAGTCCAATGAAGTTGCCCTCTTTAATTTCTCCTGTTGCTTTCCACAGTGATGTCAGAATAAGGGCCCCAATATTCAGGGGCAAGATCTTAACATTTACTGAAAAATTTTGTTCGTGAGAGATTGTTTTTCTATGATGCAAAGCAGATTAATTTGCATGCACAAGAGGATGAGGACAGCAGATAAAAGGAAAAGCAGACTTCAAGCAAGAAGCAGATCAAGACACTTAGGTTGCAGACTTTGGGACCTCCCACCCTGGGAAGACCTGCTGTGTGACCTTCAGAAGTTTAGAGTCTGTTTACCTTCAGCAGGCTTTTCAAACAGGCCTTCCTGCTGGACCAGCTATTCTCATTTTTTCCAGTAGGCAAGATGGTAGTCCAGACACTCTCTGTTTCCAGGGACTCTCCCAAGCCCCATTTTTGTCCATATTTTACCCTGACAAAACTGACTCCTACTCGATGCTAAGTATTATCTATAGAGTGATAGACATTAATCACAATGAAAACGACCTGCTGTGTAGCCTCAATTATGAGGGTCTCAGGGCCTCTGTTGAAAATCTAGCCAACATGTAGTATGTCATCCTGGAAGTACAGGGTTCTCCCCACGAATTCATTCAACAAGCTTTTCTTGATCATATGCTATGTTCTATTTAAGTGAGGTCTCTGATGTTCCTAAGGGCAGAGGCATTAGGTACTCAGAGGTATAAAGAGCTGAGCCATTTGCTACATGCAGGTATCAGCTGTAGACCCAGGGCCCGGGTCTGACCGTCACTTCTCACAAATGGTACCTGATCAGAATCCCTAATGATAATACCTGAAATCAGCTGAGCTAACAGTAAAACACAGATCTAGGTTCAAATCCTGCTTGCACCACTCACAAGCTAGACAACCTTAGGTAAGTCATTCTTGCTCTCTTTTCTTATGTATAGAATGGAATGACCCATACTAACCCCTTGGGTTATTGTGGATTAAATGACTAATTACATGGAAAGCCTTTAGCATAATTCCTAGCCAATGTTGTTATCATCACCTTAACACAACTAGTCTAAATTTTCAGCTTTATTATGCTTGGCAACAATACACGCTTCAGTGGAACACCTTGAAATTGTGTGTGTTGAGTGTGTTTTTGTATGACACTACTATAAAATACCTAGGGGTCATAATGGATCAAGAGCTGGGCCTTCATTCATTCATTCATTAAACTTAAAGTTGTTCACCTCTGTATGCTGTAATCTGGGTCATATCATGAGGATAGCAAGATAACTACGACACAAGCAATGTTAATATAACATTACTGGGAAGGACAGAACAATTTAGTCCTGTTTTTGGTGGAAAGGTGTGGTATTTATTAACATACAAAAGCATAATGTTAATCAAAGTCTAACATTCAGAAATGGTGGCATAATACCATGTCTACATACATTTCTTGCCATACCTTCGTGGTAGGGTTGATCTCAGCCCTGGCTTTACAAATAAAGGAACATAAATGACTTGCAGAGGGTTGAGAAGAATCCAAGGCCACTTAGTAAATGCTAGCCTGCCCAGCTGAGGCTGATAATGGGGACATAAATTGCTCTTGGGAAATGAGACACAGAAAGTTGGGATTTTTTTCCTGGGAATTATGCCTTTGTCCATGTCATTTACTGTACCTAGAATGCCCCTTTCTTTTTCTCTTCCTTTATCCATTTCTTTAAAATTCTTTGGATCTCACTTCCTCCAAGGAGCCTTCCCTGATTACCTTCCCCCCTCACTGATCTTCCTCTCCTCAGCACTCCCATTCTATTTTGTTCTTTCTCCAGCAAATATTCATGACATGACTTATTAGGAGAGAAAGAGGGTGAATGACTAGGAATGAGGTCAGAAAGGCATCCCTGGACCAGATAATGTAAGGTCATGAGGCCCCAGTAAGGACTTTGGAAAAGCTATTGGAGTTTTCAGCAGGGATCTCGGACCTGAACTACATTAAAAGTTACTCTATGAACCATAGTTTGTAGGAGTCATGGGTAGAATCAGGGGGACAAATTAGGAGGTCATGTAATATTCCAAGTCAAAGAAAATGGTATCTTGGATCATGAATTCACTGGATTTGGAGTATATTCCAAAGGGAGAATTTGGGATATATTCCACTGGATTTGGAGTATATTCCAAAGTGAGAGTTTACAAGATTAATTTGGTGATATTGAATGTAAGGTATTAGCTAAAGCAAGGTCATGTGACCCTTTTCATGGAGCTTGTGTTCTAGAGTAGGAACCTGTGTTAGTTTCCTAATGATGCTATAACAAAGGACCACACACTTAGTGGCTTGAAAAAACACATTTATTATCTTACAGTTACGGAGCTCAGAAGCCCAAGCTCAGTCTTACTAAAGTCAAGGTATAGGCTGGTTCCTTCCAGAGGCTCTGGGTGAGAATCCATTTTCTTGCCTTTTCCATCCTCTAGAGACCACACCCTTTCTCTGTCTTCAAAACACATCATTCAAGCCCCTGCTTCCATCCTCACATCACTCTCTGTGACTGTGGCCCTCCCTCCTTCTCTCTTATAAGGAACCTTGTGATGACATTGGGCTTACCTGGATAATCCAGAACAATCTCCCCATCTCAGGACCCTTAACCTAATCACATGTGGAAAGGTCTCCCTTTGCCACGTAAGATGACATATTCACAGATTCTGGGAATCAGGACATGGACATCTTTGTGGGGCCAATATTTAGGGGGCCACAGAACCCAAAGGCAGACTCAAAAAATAAATAAATAATTTAATTTACAATAGTGAAGTGCTTTGAAGAAAAATCAAGCAGCGTAATGGACTACAAAGTGACTGGTGGGGGGAAGGACAAGGGGGTCGCCAGTGTAAGAGCAGGTCAAGAAAACATCTCAGAAGAGGTGATATCCAGACAGAGAGCCCCATTGATCAGGAGTGAGCCATGCAAATATCTGGGGGCAGAACATTCTGGGTAGAAGTACTAGACAGTGTAAAATGTTCCTGGGGTGGAAACAAACTTGGTGTGTTTGAAGAACACAAAAGTTTGTTATACTTAGAGAACAACAAGAATTTGGGGTTAATGGACAAGGATGGAGAAGTTGGCAGGGGACAGATCAGAGAAGGTAAGGAGATTGGATAATGGGAGAAAGGCAGTGCTTGGTTTATAGTAGGCAGCCAACAAAAGGTAGTGATTTTCCTTGTTTGTAGTTTTCAAGGGTAATGGAAGCCATCAGAGGAAGTGGCATGTTGGGGTTCACGGAGCCCATGGGATTATGGGGGATGGATGTGAGAAGAGGGAAAATATGGCGGCTCTCTCAGCCAGAATTCAGTCAGAAAACAGAAACCACACCAGTTATTTGAATAAAGAAGTTTTACAGAAACAAGGAAAAACAAAGTCTTCTATATTTACCAACATTTTTTGTTTCTGACACTCTTCTTTCCTTTGTGTAGATCCAAGTTTCCATCTGGTAACATTTTTCTTCGCTCTGAAAAAGTTCCTTTTCTTGTAATGAAACTTCTTTTAACATTTCTTGTAGTGTGGATTTGTTGGTGACAGTCTCTCAGTTTTTTGTTTGTCTGAAAAAATCTTTATTTTGTCTTCATTTTTGAAAAATAATTTTCACTGGCTATAGAAGTCTAATATGACGATTAGATCACTGAGTCTTTATTCACTTTTTCAGTCTGTATCTCTCTCTCTCTCTCCCTCTTCTTCACTCAGGTTCAGACTTACATTGTGGTTTAATGACTCTTCCAGAAGTATCTGTCTCCTTTACCATTTTCTTGTACATAGGTGCTTCCCCTAGTAAAATAATTGCACATTTAATCTTATTTTGGTGTCTGCTTCTCAGAGAATCTGAACCAACATGGTTTCTATTGACTGATTTTCTCCCAATATGTTGTCTTCTTTTTAGCAGTGCTGAATTTTGTGTTGGCAGGCAATGAAGTTATTTGTAGGTCAGCTTGATCCCTTCAAGACTTGTTTTCAAACTTTATTAGAATGAATCTAGAGTAGTGGACTTTAGGAATGGGTTAGCCCTACTGCTAAAGTGTGACTCTCTGGGGTTGCTAGTAGATATCCCAGGTATTCAGCCAGTTCTCTCCACATAGGCTGATTGGATACTCAAACATCTCCCAGCCCTGGGTGAGCTCTGGGACTTGTTCATTCTATAGTTCTTTGACAGTTGTTCTTTGCCTGGGCTCCTGGAGTTTTGTCCTATGCATGCCCAAAAATTAAGGAGGATTGTTATGCAGATTTGTGGAAGCTCTTTCTCTGTGTCCCTCTCTCCTCTGTGATGGTCTGCTCTGCAAATTCCAGTTGTTTCAGGATCTCTGAGCATCTGTCTGTGTCTCCTCAACTCAGTGATATCCCTGGGCTTTGCTTGGGGTCCCCCTGTCTGTGCCATGGACTGGAAATTACATCCAGGCAGAAAGCTGGGATAATTTATGGGGCTCCCCTTGTCTGTTTTCTATCTCTCTGGGGACACAGTCCCGTGGCAGTTTATTGTCCAATAAACAAGTCCCACACGAGTTATTCCTCCATGGGCATAAGTAGAAGTCCAAGAAGAGAGAATTTAATATATAAAATTGTTGACTAGCTGTTATATAGGAAATTGGAAGGATGAAAAGCAAACTCTGAAGTATTATGGAGAAAGTAACTAGAGGAAGCAGCTATCAACCCTAGGGCTGTTAGAACAAAGAGAAGAGGTTGGAATTGTTAAAACTTAGAAGCTTAGAAGGAGGAGCCCTGTGGAGCTAAACCTTAGATATCTGAGGGGGTGCTGCTTGGTTGGCATTGGGGTCTCTGAGCTCAGAGGAAGGGAATGTAGACTTGGGACCCAGGTATCTGAGGAGATGGTTGCAACTGATTGGTCCTAGTTTCTTTATTAGGGGTTTAATAAAGCTGATTCTGCATAATATTTGAAAAAAACTGAAAACTGTATTTAATTGCTGGTAATGGGAAGGAATTTTTCTAACAGGGTGAAGAAGCATTGCTAGGATGGAGCCCACAGAAACACAAGCCACCAGGAGCCTGCAGGAAAGAGACTGGAAGGAGAGAGTCATTTCTTCCTCCACCTCCAGTTCTGCAGTTTCCTCTCATATCCCTGTTGGCAGAATCTAACATATAGCAGCTGGCAAAGGAAAAACACGGCGAGTTAGGGAGTGATAATAGCTTAATAACAAGCACGCAATTTCCTAGTTTGGGGCCTGAATTACTGGGTGAAATGTGCTCCGTTAACCGAGGTAGGGAAGATTGGAGGAAGAGCAGGTTTCATCTTAACCCTAAACCTACTGAATCAGAATCACCAGAGGAGAGGTCTGAGGATTTCTACTTTTACAGGCAGCAGAGAGGATTCTGATTAGGCAATTTGGGGGAATCCTGATTTAGATTAAATTGCTCATTTAAAGACAATAGAAAGAGAACAGAATTGAGAGTCTGGAAACGAAACTTCACATTTATGGCTAATTGATTTCAACAAAGGTGCCAAGACAACAAAATGGGGAAAGAATAGTTTTTTCAACAGGTGGTTCTGGGGCAATGGGGTATTCACATACAAAAGGATGAATTTGGACCTCCACATCATATCATATGAAAAAGTTAACTTGAAAGGGACCAATGACCTAAAATAAGGGCTAAAGCTATAAAACTTTTAGAAGAAAACTTAGGAGTAAATCTTCATGATCTTGGCTTAGGTGACGATTTCTTAGTTATCACACCCAAAGCGCAGTGATGAAAGAAAAAAACAGAAGAATTGCTCTTCTTCTAAATAAAAATTTTTCTGTTTCAAATGACACCATTAAGAAAGCGAAAAGACAACTCCAGAATGGGAGAGAATATTTGCAAATCATATATCTGATAAAGGACTTGTATCCAGAATATGTGAAGAACCCTTACAACCCAATAATAAAGATAACCCAATTTAAAAAGAGACAAATGATTGGAACAAACATTTCTCCAAAGAAGATATACAAATGGGCAATAAGCTTATGAAAAGATGCATAGCATCATTAGTCACTAGGGAAATGCAAACCAAAACCACAATGAGATATCACTTCACATCACTAGGATGGCTATAATGAAAAAGTCAGACACTAACAAGTGTTGGCAAGGATATGGAGAAATTGGAACTCTCCTACATTGCTGGTGGGAATGTAAAATGGTTCAGCCACTTTGGAAAACAGTTGGCAGTTCCTCAAAATGGTAAACATGGAGTTACTCAATGACCCATCAATTCTACTCTTAGGTGTCTACCCAGGGAAATAAAAACATACACCCGCACAAAAACTTGTACACGAATGTATACATAATGTACAACAGCATTATACATAGTAGCTCAAAAGTAAAAATAACCCAAATGTCCATCAACTGGTGAATGTATAAACAAAATGTTCAATATTCATACAATGGATGTAAAAAGTAATGATTTTCTGATAAATGCTATAACATGGATGAACTTTGAAAACCTTATTCTAATGAAAGAAGCCAAGCACAAAAGACCACATATTGTATGATTCCATTTATATAAAATATCCATAGTAGGCAAATCATTAGAGATAGAAAGTAGATTGGTTGCCTAGGGCTGGGGGTAGGATGGAGGGGGGAGGAATGGGGGATGACTGCTAATGAGAACAATTTTTCTTTTGGGGGTGATGAAATGTTTAAACTTAGATTATGGTGATGTTTGCAAAACTCCTTAAATATACTTAAAAGCACTGAATCATACACTTTAAGTTGTTGAATTTTGTGCCATGTGAATTATATCTCAATAAAGCCAGTTTTTAAAAAATTTTAAAAAAGAAGCTCCATGAGGGTAGGGATTTTGGTCTATCCAACAGATCCCCAGTTCTCAAAATAGCACCTGGCAACATGGTACCCCATGGAATGTTGTTTAGAAAACAAATGTCAAATATTTTTCTTTTGTGTTTCCTAAAACACCTGGAATAGGTTTGTAAAATATAATAAGATACTAACAAATATTTGTTCATTAAAAAAGGGACAAGGAAACGAATATTGAGAACTCAAGATCATTCAGACACTGGGGAAATTGGTGTCTGAGTCAGAATTAATATCCCAGTTT
>JAQZBX010003847.1:0-42766 GCA_029593785.1 Cabassous unicinctus
TATGAAATGATCTTTCCCATGGTGTCCCAGATTGTCTTATTGGCCAGGGCTGTATCTATCATCATCAACTTTATTGTGTAAGTTCTATCTTGATCTAACTGTAAAAGAATTGTATAGCACAATACAAATTCATTGTGAAGTCCCAATTCTTTTGAGCTTTGAAGAAATATTACTATGTTCCCTTGTGTTAAGTACTCTTTTACTACACAGTTTTGGAATTTGAGCAACATCTTCTTTGGAAGAAGAAAATGAATCTATCTTTAGAAATATCTACTAGATTTCAGGGATCAAAAACTAGCTAATGAATGATTGGGCAAAGATTAGATTAAAAGAACTGCATATGTACAAATCAGTGGGCTTGAAGGCCTATCTAAATAAATACACTTAAATTCAAATTAAGATTTAGGTCTTTGGCATGTCATGGACCTTGAGATTACTCTGATACTGAAGGTAGGAAAACAAGAATTGAGTACATTGAAGACAAAGACAGAAAAGAGTAATAGCACAATGACATATAAATCATACCATAATAAAGGCAACTCATACATTGATAAATTTCAGATAACCAATATTTTTAAAGATTAAAAAAGTAATGCTATATCCAGGTTTTACCAGATAACTCTAAATATCATTTGTTGCTTTAAAAGACCACCATTTTCCTTCATCCACACAGGATAGCAATAAAAGTATCATATTTTTTTACTACGTGGTGAGACTCAGGGAGAGCACTTCACTGGCTTCTCTGAAAGAATAATGCCCAGTTTTTTCAGGATTTACCATGCATGGAACTAATCAACCCATTTGTAACACATGCCACACCTCAAAGACTCTCAATAGACACTGAGTCATGCAAACACATATGCACAATTTCTTATTTTACTGTTAACAACAGAATTGAACCCAAGAAAGACATAAATCTTTCAGTTTCTGATGTAAGGCAATCTTTATCTTATTGGATTTATTTTCTTCAAAATAAGTTTGGCCTCTTTATTTCATTAAGATAGAAAATGAAGGGCAATACCAAAGAAAATAAAGGGAAATGGACATGAATGGATAATTTATTATTTCAAAACTGATAAATTTCTAAGAGATTTCACCCATTAAATGAAAACAAATCACCAGGAGAGGAAATCTATAAAGCACTTAAAGTAGTCTAAATTGTTGATTAGGCTTGCAGTTGGAGTCTTTACTTGGAAAAGCAAGAAAACAGAATAAACCTTGAGTTTAAAGCTTCAAAACTATCCCATATTAATTTATAACTGTGTCATGACCTATTCTTCTTCAGTATAGCCTTTATATTTAGGAAATATTTGTGCTTTGTATCATAAAATAATTTCACCACAAATTCGGTACCACTGCTAATTTCACAGTAAAATAGAGATCAGCAACATTTTCTGTTTAAGACCAAATAGCATAATATTTGAGGCTTTTCAGACTAGATGGTCTCTGTCACAATTACTCAACTCTGACCTTATATAGCTAAAGCAGCCATAGGCAATACATAAACAATTGAGCATAAATGTTCCAATAAATCTTTATTTACCTAAATGAGCAATAGACTGGATATAACCTAGCCATGGTAGTTTAATACCTGTGATCCATATTTCTAACTTTTCATTAATGATTAAAAATTATTCAAATTATATTTGCTGCCATCTATTCAAATTCTTCAATTAATGTATATTTTTTCATAACACATTATTGGTTTTTCATATTCTAGACACCATTTTATTTAAAATATATTTGTGTTACATTAATATTCTATTTTGCTATTAGGTTAATCATTAATAAAAATAAGTCTTGTTGTGTAACAATATAAAATTCCATGTGTTATAGAGAACTTTAGATCTTGAAAAACGCCTAAACATCATTATAACTCATAATTAAAAATAGAGATAAAATGCATATCTTAGTTTGAAAATAACTTGAACATTTTAACTCAATCATTCTGTGAACTGTGAAAAGCAAGGATTTGACTTATATCTCACAGCTCTTTTCTCTTTGACTCATGAAATTATTTGCTTCTTAAGAAAAAAATATTTCCTTAACTCAATTATTTACCTTAGAAATAGGTAATCTGTTTGAGACCATTTTAACTTTCTTTGGGTATATGTCTAGAAGTGGAATTGCTGGATCATATGGTAATTTTAAACTTAAATTTTTGAAGAATTGCCACATTACTCTCCACAGTGGCATCACCATTCTATATTCCCACCAACAAAGCACTACAGTTCCAATTTATCCACGTCTTCTCCAACAATTGTTATTTTCCATTCTTTTAATAATAGTCATCCTTGTGGATATGAAGTGATATTTTATTGTGGTTTTGATTTGCATTTCCCTAATGACTAATGATGTTGAACATCTTTTCAAATGCTTATTGGCTATTTGCATATCTTCTTTGGAAAAAATGTGTATTCAGTTCTTTACCCATTTTTTAATTGGGTTGTTTGTCTTTTTGTTGTTCTGTTATAAAATTTCTTTATACATTTTGGTTATTAAACCCTTTTGCATATATGGTTTGCAGATATTTTCTCCCATTCTCTAGGTTATCTTTTCACTTTAATGATAATGTCCTTTGACATGCAAAAGTTTTTTAATTTGATGAAGTTGAATTCATCTGTTGTTTCTTTTGTTGCTTATGCTTTTGGTGTCATACCCAAGAATCCAATACTGAGTGCTAGACTATGAAAATTTGCTCCTATATTATCTTCTAAAAGTTTTATAGCTATAGCTTTATATTTAGGTCCTTGATTCATTTTGAGTTCATTTTTTGTATATATGGTGTTAGGTAACATCATTCTTCTACATGTGGATATCCAGCTTTCCCAACACTATTTGTTGAAGAGATTATTATTTCCCCATTGCATGTGCTTATCATCCCTGTGGAAAATTAATTTGGTGTAGATGTGTGGGCCTATTTCTGGATTTTTAAATTCTGTTCCATTGGTTTGTATGTCTTTCTTAATGTAAGTACCACACTGTTTTGATTACTGTAGCTTTGTAAAATAATTTGAAATCAGGAAATGTGAGCCCTCCAAATTTGTTCTTCTTTCTTCAACATTATTTTGGCTCTTTAGGACCCCTTGAAGTTCAATATGGATTTCAGAATAGGGTTTTCTATTTCTGGAAAAAAAAAAAGCTTCTGGGATTTTTATAAGCATTGCATTGAATTTGTAGATTGCTTTGAGTAATCTAACATTTTAATAATATTAAGATTTGCAATCCATGAACATGGATGCCTTGGAACTAAAAAAAAATTTATTTAGACTTCAGTTTAGAAATGTTAAAGTTTTTTAAAAGTTAAAAAAATTAGTTTCTAAAAACTAGAAATTTTAGCAAGTCTTTTACATCCTTAAATTTATTCCTAGATATGCTATTCTTTAGATGCTATTGTAAATGGAATTTTCTTAGTTTCTTCTTTGGCTTGCTCATTATTCATGTTCAGAAAATCAATTAATTTTTGTGTGTTGCCCTTGTACCCCACCATTTTGCTGAAGTTGTTTATTAGCTCTAATAGTTTCCTTGTGGATTATTTTGGATTTTATTTATATAAGATCACGTCATCTGCAAATAGAGAGAGTTTTACTTTGTCCTCTCCAATTTTGAAAAATTTTCTTCCTTTTTCTTCCCTGATTGCCTGGTTAGAACTTCTAGTACAATATTGAAAGCAGTGGTCAAAAGAGCATCTTTTCTTTTTGCTAATCTACAGGGGAAAGCTTTAAGCCTTTCAACATTGAGTATGCTGTTAGCTGTGGGTTTTTTATAAATGGCCTTTCTCATGTTGAGGAAGTTCTCTTCTATTCCTAGTTTCCTGATAGTTTTTATCAATAAGAGTGCTGGATTTTGTCAAATACCTTTTCTACATTTCTTGATATAATCATGTTGGTTTTTTCCTTCATTCTATATATGTAGTGAATTACATTGATTTTTGTATGTTAAGCCATCCTTACATAACTGGGATGAATCCCACTTAATCATAGTGAATAATCTTTTTAATATGCTGTCAAATTTGGTTTCTAAGTATTTTGTTAAAGAATTTTGCATCATATCCATAAAGAAAATTGGTCTATATTTTCTTTTTTTGTGTGTTATGTCTTTTATCAGGCTTTGGTATCAGGGTAGTGCTATCCTCACAGAATGAATAAGGAAGTGTTCCTTCCTCTTGAATTCTTTAGAAAAGTTTAAGGAGGATCAGTATTAATTCTTCTTAAATGTGATAGAACCCACTAGTGACACCAGCTTGTCCTAAAGTTTTCTTTGGTGGAAGTTTTTTGATGATTGAGTGCAATAGTGCTTTATTTTTCAAACTTGCAAAGGGCATCTCTTTCTCTCTGTTTCTATTCACAATTCAAAACATTTTTGTGAGGGAGGAATGAGTTTGGAAGTATCTTGAAACTATGTGGCCCTGTCCTTTCCTGACTCCCCAGAAGCAACAGTCCAAACATGGGCAAAGCAGTTACACTGCTATGACACATAATAAAATAAGTCACAGAGATTTCTAATTTACATTAATGTCAATATTCAGTGTTTTCTTCCACAGAGGCTAATAAAGAGCACCAAATTAAATAGACCTTGATCCCAGGTTTAGTGAGCTAGGCTCATGTTTTCTCCATGAGTTTTCCTTTATAACTAATGATCTTTCTTTGTCTATCCCCCAAGCAAAATTAAACCCAGCAGAAAGTCCATCTGGGTGGCAATGGCTTTCATTATCATGTTAACTACCCTTTCAGCTGATCTTCCCTATATTATCAGTGGCAGATAGTAGCACAGAAGCACAGAAGTGACTGAAGTTGATGTAAGCCCCTGAGCAACTTAGATTTTAGGCCTGCCAGACTCATCTAACCCAACAGAATGGACAAATTAAGACAGAGGACCAAGGAGTTTCCTTAGCCAAAAAGAAACAGATCAATGAATACTTCAAACTCTTCTAATTTGAATTTTCATCTTTTTTTTTTTTTGGAGCATCTTTGATGGAATGAGACTGCATTGAAGAGCATAAGCCTCAAGGATAAGATTTGGTGGGAGTGGGAGACTAGACTCAGCCCTGTGGAAAGGATCTGGAAAGCACCTGGTCTATACAACCTGACTTGATAAATACTTTGTCATGTTAAAAGCAAGGTCCTTGCTACATGACAAAGATATTACCCCAAGTATTAAATTTCATCAAATATTTTCTTACATTTAATTAAGATGAGTTTTTCTTTTTCATTCAATTTCATTAAAAGACTGTCAATTGTTGAGCTATCTTTACATTCCTGGGATAATATCATTTTAATACTCTGTTGGACTTCTTTGCCAATGTTATATTTCATATAATTTTCATCTACATTCATAAATTAAATTACTTATAATTCTTATTTGAGCTACATTGTTTGGTATTAGAATTAGCCCTTTGTGTTAGGCCCACAGTATAAATTGGGGAACTTTTTTCCCACCTATTCCTCAATAAAGATATATGTGCAAAATAATTTCTATTTTTTTACTATCATAAATTATCCTTTAGAGTGTTAATTTTATTTTATACTTGGTAATTGTTGATGCTTGAAGATGTTTTCAGTTTCTGTAAACCAATATAATATTTTATCTGATTTTTCCTGAAATGCTTTACTTTTCATATTCCATGTGTCTATGATTTATTGGCTATCTAACCCTGATAGATGGTTACCCTTGGGAAGACAAGGAATTTTACCTCATATTCATTCCTGTATCCCCAGAGCCTAGAATAGTGTCTGGATAGAACTATTCAAGAATATTTGTTGCCTGGAGTTAAAACTTATTTTGTTTAACTTCCCTGACACCTACCTGCCCCCACAATGCTGAGCATTTTATTTCCCAGATTCATTTATTCCTATGGTTCTGAATCCAATTTAGGTCTTATTAAGAGATGCTTTCAAGGAAAGAAAGTCTCCAATAGATGATATTACACTCCACTGTCACTGGGTTTTAGGTTATGGGAGAGCTGTGAAGTAGGTAAAGATGCTCTGTATTTCCTGACTCCTGCATGGCAACAACAGATTCCTGGGCTCTGAAGCAACCCTTTCCACTAACTTACAAAACTTTACCTCCTCTAACAATGTGTGTAAGTACATTAATCCCTGTATTAAATACCTTTCAGTATGAAATACTAGATTATTTCTATTACCTTCATTGATATTCTGACTTTTAGTCAGAGATTTTCGATTCTGATAAACTTGGAATATATGCAAAGGTCACTCAAAGAAGACATTTAATAAAGCTTAAATTATTAATGTTAGTTTTTATTAAATAAAATTTCAGAACACTATAATATATGGACTGAAGAAAAAAATTAATGACAAAACTAGTTAAAACTAATTACTATATGTCACACACAGAATTTTTCCACAGATCCTTTAAAAATATTTAAGTCAACTCTACCTTTTCAAAAGTATATTAAACAACAGTCATATATATTTAAATATCATCTATAGTCAACTTTATAACTCCCACTGTAATAACCAATAATCATATTATAATCACATGATTTTATCTTCCTTTTAAAAATAGATACACAAGATAGGCTTGTTATTTTTCATTGACATTAACATAACCTCCATTATCATGTTTTTAAGTGGAGTCATAACTAATAGTGTTCTCCTAAGAGCTAGCTGCAGAACACAGAAAGCATAACATGGTAAATAAGATGAATAATATGCCCATAAATGAGATGCTAAGGAATTTTTCTCAAGTTTCTTAAATTACCAATTAATTTCATTAAATAGAATATATACTAAGGAGAACTTATGGCAGAAGTAATGCATCATAGGGAAAATTGCAAAATGAAGGAAAAGACTTTTACATAATTGCCTTCTAGGCACTTACCTTGCTCAGTTCCAAGAAAATTGTCAATTATAATTATCTCCAAAGCCCCTCCCTGAGGTAAGATATCAGAGAATTCTTCTTTAATGGGCCTGAAATGGTCTTCAAAATAAAGCCTTCAAATGTTGACATATGATTATCGTGATAGTTAATTCTATGTGTCAACTTGCCTAGGCTATGGTACTCAGTTGTTTGGTCAAACACTAGTCTAAATGTTGCTGCGAACGTTTTCTGTAGATGTGATTACATCTACAATCAGTCAACTTTAATTAAAAGTGATGATCCTTGAAAATGTGGGTGGGGCTCAACCAATCAGTTGAAGACCTTAAGAGCAAAAACTGAGGTTTTTCAGAGAAGACATTCTGCATCAAGACTATAATGTTAATTCCTGCTGAATTTCCAGCCTGTCACCTTGCCCTACAGATTTCAGACTTGCCAGCTACCACAATCACAGGAGCCAATTCATTAAAATAAATCTCTTTGTTTGCATGACACATTTATATACACAACATAACCATTATTTACAATATATATACATATAAATACACAACATTTATACATATATATAAAATAGGCTGTGTTTCACTGGAGAACTCTGAATGATATAGTAATCTACCAACAAAAAGTTGCTGTCCAATAAATAATGTAAGTGTCAACACTGACAGACCGTGTACACATTCAGAGTTTTCCAATGGCTTTTTAGTGATCACTCTTAAATTTTAACAAAAGCTAAGTATCACAAACTAGGAAAATTTAGAATATGGAAAGCATAAAATAAAGTATACAGAATGCAAAATGAATTCCCAGATGAATGTGGAAGGGAATCCCAGAAAGAGAGCAGGGCAGCAGATTTGAAGCATTGACTAGATCATGGACAGAGGGAGTTCCAGGACAGAGACTTGCCAAAGAAACACAGAAATAAAGAGAAACATAGGTTAACTGTTGCTTTTGACACTACTGATCCCCACAAGGCATGAAATATATGCCTTACCTGTTAAGTATGTCTTAACTGTTAAGACTAATTACATAATAATAAAATATAAATATTAAGCATATATTTAAACAATATGGGTTAAAACAATATAGGGAAGATTCAGGCAAGTGGTTGTAAGGGGGTTTAAGAGAACTAAACCTCATCTACCATAATCTACCATAGTTTGAGCAAAATAGAAAATAACAAGATTGAAAAATCAAGAAATATCAGCATAACATCTATTTACACCATGAGATTTAAAACAAGAAACACTTTTTTTTTTTTTTTTAACGGGAGGTCCCAGGGATCGAACCCAGGTCCCTTCATATGGGAGACAGACACCCAACCATTTGAGCCACATCTGTCCCCCAAGAAACACTTTAAATAATTAAAAGTTTTTGCCTCTGTGGAGTAAGAATTAGGGATCAGGCTGGCATAGGGCCAACTACTGCTGTTTTCATGGATAAGATTTTAGTTTCAAAGTCCTTTTTAAACTATGTACATGTTTGATAAAAATGAAAATTAAATGAAAAAGTAGAATTTTATGTTCTCACCATCTCGTGAATAGAAATCCCCTCTTTGCTTCACTCAAGTGTTCTTAAATATTTTGAAGAAAGAAACCATTTCTTTGGATTAGAAACCAAAATCTTATTTTCCTCACAGGTTTTGCTGTATGGTTCATGTAAGTTCTGTTAAGCCCCGAAAAATCTGTATTTGTTCTTCAGAGTTAAAGCAGAAAATCATGATTTAGGATTGTTCTCCTCTGTCTAAATCTGGTTCCTCAGAAAACAGTTCCCTTTTTCTTTGACCTTTGAAATAGAGCTGATGAAACACCGTATGTCTCTACATGTTTGTCAGGCAGATTGGATATTAATGTCAGTTGTGAAATTTAGCATGCGGTGATTATACGAATAACATTCAGCTGTGCACATAATAGAATGTGGATGTAGGCATTCTCGACCAATCATTTTATACTCTGCATAGCATCCTAATTTTGAAAATATTAGCCTAGTAATTATAATATATAAATACAAAAAACCATTTTATCTATCAAAATCAATATTATTAGACAAAGCTAGAAAAGTAACTATCTTAATGTAGATTGTGTTGTTTTCATGGCACTGAAATCTGTTCAAGCCAGCTAGGGTAAAGAGGATTTAGAGTATGAACAAAGAGGAAATTTATAGAAATGAAGTACAGAAAAGAGAGTTGAATTTCACATCAACTAAAAAGTAAACTAGCAGCTCTCCTCTACTAGAAGCTGATTTTCTATAAGAGTAGGGAAAAAAAATAAGTAAGAAATTATTAGCAATTATAGTACAGCAGAACTATACAATGGAACCAGTTTGAACTATATTAAATAAGACTTCTTTTAACCCTTTCTTTCATTCTGTTTTATTGTCTCCACAAATCTGTTACCAATGGCAGAAAAGAGGCACACAGAATCAACTAAGAAGTATCATGATCAAAGAAGTGTCCTGGATTTGAAGTTAGAAAAGAAGCATTCTTCTCCGTTTGCTGTTGTTTTTGTTTTCTAAGATAAAACAGTGTTTTTTTGGAAATTATAAAACTATACCTGGTATGCAAATACAGTCAAAACCAGGAAAACTCTGTCATCAATTTCCTCTCTGTGAGCACAGAAACATTAACTGATTCCACTGAAAATTAATAGTTCTATATGATACTTCCATCCTCTAACTAAAGGAATAAAAGTTAAGCTCTGCATGCATAAAGTTTAATTATCCGTGTGCACAGCATTGGCTACATTTGCATCAATTCAAATTGATTGTAAAAAAAACATATCAACATCATCATTTTTCTGAGTTTTCTGGTAATCATACCAAAGGCTGCATAGTTATTAAATGGTAGAGTTGGCATTTCAATCTTTATTTTTCTGATAACAAAATCAGCATCCTTTACCAACACATTGTGGTAAGCAAGAAGGGTGCAATATAGGGGGTGGGGCAGACACATTATTTTTGTGGACATCATTTCTTTGGCTGGTTTTTATTGCCCTCACTCATTTTGCACTGGTATACAGGTAAATGTTTAATGATCAGGCTCTGGGATGGGAAGGAGGTCTGCTTTGTGGCCTTTGATCATTTCTGAGGTGTAAATACTGGCACCATGTCTGATTTCAACTTAACAAGGTAAAGTCACTGAAAGCAGAGTTGGGACAATACGCATAAAATCAACTCTCTTGAGCTGGTATGAGCCAGCTCTAGAACAAAGCTGCATGAGACTTCTGGATTGAGTGTTTCCTCGTTTGAAAAGTACAAAGAACCAAGAAGCAGACAGAACTAATTTCACAAGATACAGTATTTTAAAAAGCAAAAGACCAGATAGTTAGTTTCAAGAAGTCATTTTGGTGAGGCAACAGGGCTTGCCTAACACTATGTTAAGTGGTTTTAGGATTAATGCCTACTCTATTTACCAGTATTCTTCCCAATGGGGATCTAGGACTACCCATGCTTTGACAGTTTGAATTTTGTGAATCCCAGGAAAAGATTATGTTCTTTAATTCATTCCTATGAGTATGAGGCTCTTTGATTGCATTAAATTCAGTTAAGGGACCTTTAATTAGATTACTTGATAAGATCCCTTTAGGACTTTTGATTGGAGTACGTCAGTGAGGGGTGAGACAGCCTGGGTCTCTGCCCTCTTGCTGGGCCTGATATAAACTGAGACACAGAGAGTGAGACACACAGAAAAAAGAAGCCACCATTTTTGACATTGCTATGTGAGAGAGGGCCCAAGGATCACTAGCAATCAAAGCCTAAACATGAAAGCTCTGAGAGGCTGGGCCCACAGAGCGGCTCAAGAGGAGATGAGCCCTGCCATGTGCCTTATTGCCATGTGGCAGGATGCTAGGGTTACCAGTTGCTGACTTTGGTGAGAAAGCATCTCTGATGATGCATTGACGGACATTCATGGCCTCAGAACTGTAAGATTTTACCCTAAATAAAATACCTATTATAAAAGCCCTGGTACTTTACATCAGCAGCCTTTTGGCAAACTAAGACACGTGCCTTGTTCCTTGTTGAGATGTATGAAACAGATAAATACTATATTCCCTAGTTCTCACACTTTTTTGTTTGGAAAAAATAATGAATATGCAGTTGTAAGGAACTGATGTAGGACATTGAAATTCTTGATGCAACTGCTCAATGACTCAAAGATGCTTTGTTATTATCCAAGGGCCATCAGTAAGCAATTCTTTCTTTAATGGCTCAACTGATTCGGGGGCTAGGAGTTGTGCAACACATTTAACTGTTGTTAAGAAGAAATGTGAGTCCTTTGGACTTAACATATACAAATCAGAAAATAGCAAAATCAAATAATGAGTCTTTAATATATCTTTCAAAAGACTATTTTTCATTCCTGTGTCCCTATGTTTTTCCTCATTCCTTTGTTTCCTGGCATCTATTTGTACCTAACTTTTTTCCCCTTCTTTCTAATAGCTATTTTTCCAACTTTGCTGACAATTATTATACTTTACTGTCTTGATATCCAGTTCCTGTTAGAAGCAAACCCTCATTTTATTTTTCTACTCACTCTGCAGCAATCTCACACAGTTGGCTTTCTTATAAAGAAAGCTCTTGGCTAATCACTCAGCTACTCTCCCACACGGCCTGCTATTCACAATCAGTACAAATCCCTCAATTCAATTTTATTCAATGCAGTTCAATTCAATGCAGTTCAATTCAATTTAGTTCAACTCAGTCTACCTCATGTAGGCGCCAATTCTAATTCTATCCTCTCTTTTTGTGTGTGTGTGGATGATCAAAGCATACATGAGAAATGGATCTGGTAATTTGATCAATCATTCAGCTGTCCTTTCTTTGGATGGTGGATGTTTACAATTGTCAGCCACTCTTGACTATTTCCAGTTTTGCATACACATCTTATTTAATGCATCGACACCCTTTTCTTTAGCACTTTTAATATTTATTTATTACTTCCAGAAGCCTTCCCTCTCTTTGATCTACTCAGTGAACTTTCCATGTTGACTCCCAGTGACAGCTCTTTGTTTTACAAGAACAGGAACTTACATAAGAGTAAAATTTGTCATTGCAACAAAAGCTTAGTAAAGAGTGATTTTTTGCTTCCATCTGTTTTTTTATACATCATGACAGATAATCAATAAAATATTCTTTAGAATTAACACAACTTTAAAACTTATGGAATATTTTTCGTGCTTTTCATACCCCTTTGCTCTATTTTTTCTCTTCCCATGTCTTCGTATATATATCTAATCATTTCCCCCTTAACATTCTAACTCGTATTTGTACTCTCTGTAAATTGAGAAATTCTGTCCATATATCATTAGCATTTTCAATGAGCAGTTTTGGTCAAGTTTCTCTGTTTCTGAATACTAAGAATTACCCTCCCCTGCTTTTCTGACAACAGTAAACTATTTTTTTTTTAATTTATACAATAACTAAAGATTTTTTTTCTTAATAGGATATTTCTATTTTCAGTTAGTTTTGAATTAGGAAATATTTTTGGAAAGACTACCTATGCTAATAATACATGATATTTGCTATTTACCCTGTTATAATATATAGTGGACATATATATATATATATTTGTATTTTAAATAAACAACTGAGGTGATTATAAGGAAAATCAATAAATATTTACTGGACAGCAAATGTATTCAAGGCACTGATATTCTTGTGGAGCTATAAGGTTAAGACCTTGCTTAACATAGTAAATGTCTTCTGTCATTCTTCCCAGATAAATAAATGACATCACTATCAACCTAGTAGCTCCAACTTGACCTTAAGATTCATCCATGATTCCACTCACGTCCTCATACCAACTGCTATTTCATCAGCTGCAAAATTAATGCAAAATCCAGTGATTTCACCAAAAAACGCCAATCTTTCCCTGGCTGCATATCAGCATCTTCACTGGTCTCTTTGCTTGGCCTAACATAGTCCATTAGCAGGAGGGATACTTTCTCCAAACTGAAATCAACCATGTCATTTCTTGGCCATAAACTATCCAGGGGCTTCTCCAGCAATGAAAAGTATTAAAAGCTGAACTCCTTACCCTCACTTCCAAATTCCTACAGTATATGGCCGTGTCTACCTTTATGACCATATCTCTTTCAATTATTCTTATTCACTTAGCACCATCCACAAAGACTTTCTTTGTATCCCTTGAACATCCAATGCTCAAGCCTCTTTGTACCTTCTTGATGTTTCTGTGTCTGGAAAACATTTCTCTCAGGAATTATTTTGGATGTCTCTTATCATTTAGGACTATATTTCAAAGTCAGCTTATTGAAGACGCCTGCTCTGACCACTCTAACTAAATTAGGCACCCTTTCTGAAAATTTAGTCTCTATACTATGGTTATTTTTTCAGAATAATTTTTCTGTGTCAAGCATTAGGACATGTATATAACTCAAGGTTTAGATGAAGGGGATGTTTTACTTTAGATTTCTACAATAAACTTTGTTGGATTTGAAAAGGTAACAGAACAGACTACAGTACTATGGTTTACTAGATTGTCTTTTGGAAATCTAGGATTAAGAAGGTTTATCCAACATAGAAAACATATATTAATACAATTTTAAGAATTCTAACATTTTTTATTCAGTAAGATGCAACTCTCGCACTTTGAAATATCAGCAAAGTTCTCATATAGAAATGTCCTCCAAGAAATGAGACATAAAGTCACAAAGTCAGCCTGCTAGTTTAGTTATCTGGTCACTTATTTGCTGCCTTCATTTAACAAAGATTTCCTACCTTACTAATTTGACTCTCCAGCTCTTACTTGAATGTTCCAGAGTTTCTCTCAACAGTAGCTATTATAGGGGGAAAAATGGTCTAAATGCAATACTAGCCATAGGGGCAAAGGTGCAAATCGTTTTATAATCTTACATAGCAAAATGACATGAAGATGTTTAATGAAAACTAACACTATAATTCTACACTTCTGGGCTAAAAGAAAAAGTCTATCATTCTAATATAAGGAGCAAGATATTTAACAAGCCCTGGAACATGTTATTTCTGTTAACTTTTATTTTTAATTTTTATTATGGTAACATAAATACAACACAAAATTTACCATTTAACCACTTTTAAGTGTACAATTCAGTGGTATTAATTATAATCATAATAATGTGCTAACATCACATCCATCCATTACCAAAACTTTTTCATCACCCCAAACATAAACTCTGCACCCATTAAGCAATAAATCACTGTTCTAAACCCCTCTGCCCCTTATAACCTGGAATCTACTTTCTGTCTCTGAATATGCACATTCTAGGATTTCATACAAGTAGAATCATATGATATTTGTCTTTTTGTGTCTGCCTTATTTTACTTGTCATGATTTCGTCAAGGTTCATCCATGTTGCAGCATGACTCAGAACTTCATTTCTTTTTTATAGCTGAATAGTAATCCCTTGTGTGTATATACCATATTTTGCTTATTCATCTGTTAATGTATATTTGGGTTGCTTCCACCTTTCAGTTACTGTGAATAATGCTGCTATGAACATTAGTGTACAAATATCTAGGCATGTGAGCTGTTTGACAGCATTTTACCCACTGTAGAACTTCTTTCAAAATTGGAGTCGATTCTCTCAAACCCTGCCAGTGCTTTATCATCTAAGTTTAGGTAATATTCTAAATCCTTTGTTGTCATTTCAGCAATGTTCACAGCATCTTCACCAGGAGTAGATTCCATCTCAAGAAACCACTTTCTTTGTTCATCCATAAGAAGCAACTCCTCGTCTATTCAAGTTTATCATAAAATTGAGCAATTCAGCCATATCTTCAAGTTCCACTTCTAATTCTAGTTCTCTTGCTATTTCCACCACATCTGCAGTTTCTTCCTATAGTGGTCTTGAACCACTCAAAGTCATCGATGAGGCTTGGAATCAACTTCCAAACTCCTGTTAATGTTGATATGTTGACCTCCTCCTATGAATCAGTAATGTTTTGTATGACATCTTGAATGGTGAATCCTTTACAGAAGGTATTCAACTGATTTTGCACAGATCCATCACAAGAATCACTATCTATGGCAGTTTGAATAGTCTTACAAAATGTAGTTCTTAAATAGTAAGACTTGAAAAGTTGAAATATTCCTAGGTCTATAGGCTGCAGAATGGATGTTGTGTTAGCAGGCATGAAAATAATACTAATCTTGATATACATCTCCATCAGAGATCTTGGGTGACTAAGTACATTGTCAATAATTAGTAATATTTTGAAAGTAATCTTTTTTTCTGAGCACTAGGTCTCAAGAGTGAGTTTAAAATACTCAGTATACCATACTGTAAACAGATGTGTTTTCATCCAGGCTTTGTTGTTTCATTAATAGAACATAGGCAGATTAGATTTAGCATAATTTTTAATGGCCCTAGGATTTTCAGAACAATAAATGAGCATTGGCTTCAATGTAAAGTCACCAACTGCTTTAGCTTCTATCAAGAGAGTCAGCCTGTCCTTTGAAGCTTTGAAGTAAGGCACTGACTTCTCCTCTGTAGCTATGAAAGTCCTAGATGGCATCTTCTTCCAATATAAGGCTGTTTCATCTACATTGAAAATCTGTTGTTTAGTGTAGCCACCTTCATCAATTATCTTAGTTAGATCTTCTGGATAACTTGCTGCAGCTGTTACATCAGCACTTGATACTTCACCTTGCACTTTTAGGTATGGAAATGGCTTCTTTCCTTAAACCTCATGAACCAACCACTGCTAGCTTCAACTTTTCTTCTGAAGCTTCTTCACCTTTCTCAGCCTTCATAGAATTGAAGAGAGTTAGGGCTTTGCTTTGGATTAGGCAATGGCTTAAGGAAATGCTGTGACTGGTTTGATCTTCTATCCAAACCACAAACTTTGTTCATATTAGCAATAAAGCTATTTCACTTTCTTATCATCATGTATTCACTGGAATAACACTTTTAATTTCTTTCATGAACTTTTCCTTTGCATTCACAACTTGGCTAACTGTTTGGCACAAGATGCCTATCTTGACTTTCAACATACCTTCCTCACTAAGCTTAATCATTTCTAGTTTTTAATTTGAAGTGAGATATGTGGGTCCCTTCCTTTCACTTGAACACTTAGAGGCCATTTTAGGGTAATTAATTGAACTAATTTCAATACTGTTGTGTCTCAGGCAATAGGGAGAGAGACGGGAAAGGCTGGTCAGTGGAGCAGTCAGAACATACACAACATTTATCGATTATGTTCATTGTCTTATATGGGCTCAGTTTGTGACAACCCAAAAACAATTACAATAGCAACGTCAAAGAACATAGATCACCATAACAGATATAATAAAAATGTAAATGTTTGAAATATTGCAAGAATTACCAAAATGTGATACACAAAGTAAGCAAATGCTGTTGGAAAAATGACACCGATAAACTTGCTTGATGCAGAGCTGCCACAAACTTTAAATTTGTAAAAAAAAGAAGTGCAATAAAACAAGGTATATCTGTATATTACAGGAAGTGGAATTACTGAGTATATGGTAACTTTCTGAAGAACTGTCAACCTGTCATCCACAATGGCGGAACCATTTTACTTTCCCATCAACGGTGTACAAGTACTCCTATTTCTTAATAAAAGCCAACCTAATGGATATGAAGTGGTATCTCATTGTGGTTTTAATTTGCATTTCCCTTATGACTAATGATGTTGAGCATCTTTTTAAGTGTTTATTGGCCGTTTGTATATCTTCTTTGGAGAAATGTCTATTTAAGAACTTAAGTAACCTAAGCTCTCTGGGGCTCATTTTTCTCATAAGTGTGGATAATATTTTCTATCTGATGACTTTTTTCATGAGGATTTACAAAAACAATGGAAACAATAAGAAGAAACCCTCTTAACATTCCATTACAGACCATATAATAAGAAGTCATATTTGCATAATATGCCATTAATTAATATCTCTAATTAATAGAAAATGATTTATTTAACTGAAAATTATGCTTTGGAAATGAAAATATACATTTTTTCATCAGGTTCTGGTATCACCATAATCAGCTCTGGAATCTTTAAAAATCCAATGTTTCACTTTTTAGCTGGTAAAAATAAATTAGATAAAACAAATCAAAGGGCAGACATAACTAAATATATGTATAAGTTATCATTTGATTAGCGGTTATCCAAAGAAAATTCCATTTCATATTGAAACATTTTTTTTCTATTAACGTGGTTGTGTTTTATTATAGTTCACAGGAAATCATGGTGCCAACTTCCCATAAATAAACATTGAGAGACACTGTTTCTGGGTGCTGATCACTTCAAAAAGTTTCTATTCTTTGGTCCTCTACAGAATCCCTCCTAACAATATTACTGAGTCAGTGTAATACATTGTGTGTGACTGTGTGTGCACAAATTAAATAGAATAATGTATTTTATCTGGATTATCTGATTCTTAATCGCCAGAGCACATGTTTTGAGTGCCCTCTAGTGGTCACTCAGCAATAATATTGAAGGAACCGTTAATTTGTAGCCTAGAAAATCATGAGATTATTCATTAGAATCTCCTCCTATTTCCAAGTAAGAAATTGATATTCCGAGAGCAGACGTAAATTGTCTTCTGCTATAATTTTTGGCTGAATTTAAAGACTGATCTACTGATAACATTTTTTAAAATTATATAAAGTCTTACTAAAATATTTATTTTTTTATTTTCCTTAACTGAATACAGTTATAGAGAAAACATAAAAATTGATGTAAATGTATTTTATTAGCAGCGTGAGGTTCTATTTATTTTGACATTCCTCTATCACTGCTTTCCTTTCTCCCTTCCTGCCTTCCCCTTTCCTTTTAAAATTTCTTATTACCGTTAATCATTGCTTTCTTACCCATTTTTAGAGTTATCTAGGTAACATTTTAGCCTTTGAAAGTGCCTGGTACTTATTAACAGCTTAATAAATGTTTAATGAATAAACCCCTGACTGATTGACAAATTGTCCATTTTAATAAGTGAAAGCTTGAATGAAATCAGGTTGGTAAATGAATACTGCCCATAGAATACTATAATTAATCATAGAATCCTGTATTTCATAGCTTTTTCAAAACAAACACTTTAACTTTTGTTTACTAACTGCAGTAAACTTATAAGCTGACATATATTCATGCATTTTTCTATCTGAACTTAGATGTATAGATTTATTGATAACATTTTGTTCTTTTTTTCCTCATTGTTTTACAAATATACTTCAAAATGTGATTTAACCTACTTTTTAGTTCATATTTTTTATTTGGAGGTTATTTTTCTGTGATTAGCATGGTGTTTTAAACACTATGGAGAATATAAGCTAAAATAAAAAAGGTTCTTCCCTTTTAGGGAATTCATATTCCAAAAATGTTAAGATAAATATAATAAATAATATAATGCAATATATATTTTAAATGTCTCATCATTAGATTGATATTTTCCCACAAACTTGCTATTTTCTGGGTGGGTTTGCTTTGCTGAGGATGACATGGGAAACAGGGAAAAAAAAGTAATAGAAAAAGTTACAGTAACTGATAAATATGAGATTAAAACAAACTTTTCCAAAAATTACACTTTATTTTTTATTTTCTTAAACATATTCTTTTATATAAATGTTCCCTTACGGAATAACTGAAGACAGAACTTCAAAACCAAAAATGATAATGAGTTATCATTTAATTATCATGAAAATTGAATGAAATTTCTCTCTAAAAACAAAATGCAGAATTTACAGAGCATAAACTATATATTAGCTATTGTTTTTATAGTTATGCGAATGGAAAGTACAATAATTTAAAAACTACTCTATTAACATGCCTAATAGGGAAACCTGGAAGGGAAAACTGGAAAAGTGATATGCATAAGCTATATAAAATAGTTTTACACATATATTTCAATATCATATTTTTAAATTTTTCTCTTGTTGATACCCTTAGAATGAAATTACAATAACAAGAGTCAGCCTGCCTGGAAAGCCTTATTTTAGGAATCTACTGCTTTATTCAGTTTGATATAATTGGATTTTTTCATTTCCAGGGTTACCCACGGACTTTCTTTTTTTAGACATATCTTGATGGCTTTTCCTGAATAGGTGGTATGAGAGAGTGATGGGAGGATTATCTCAGCAATTAGCCTTGGCATATAAAATTTAATATCAGTCCTCAAAATTTGCAAATATTCATACATATTTCCAATTTTTAAATGCATTGAAACTTTATTTCCTAGCTGAATGTCTCATTTAATATTGTTCACATTTTATTGAATGATACTTGTTTTAAAAGCCATAATAATTGTGGGATAAGTTGACCTCCACTTACTTCCAATCTCAAGAAGAATAATTCATGCTACAAAAGGAAAAGAAGTGCACCTATAAATGAGAATATAATGTGGTATAGTCACTGTTAACATAAAGGTATGGTCATGTCTAGCAGATTTTTCCCATTTTTTGGTTAGAAACAGTTTCAGCACATGTCTAATTAAACTGAATTTTCTACCCACATGACTTTGCCAGCATTGAAAAAAACAGTAAATCCTAACTGGGTTCTATGTAGGTAAGCCGTTGTTCCCATCTTACAACAGATTTGTAATTCTCTCTCAATAAGAGTGAATAAAAGGCTAAGAAGCTATTGTCAGCCCACAATGGTTCATAAGCAATAGGAAAAATAGATGCAACTTGCTTACTTACCTATGTGAGCTTTTAAAATTCTAGATAAGACTTTGTTATGGGTTGAATTGTGTGTCCCAAAAAGACCTGTTGAAGCCCTAACCTCTGGCACCTGTGAATATGACTTTATTTGGAAATAGGGTCATTTCGGATAGAATTAGTTAAGTTCAAATAAGTTTATACCAGAGTAAGATGGGTCTTCTAATCCAATATGATTGTTGTCCTTAAAGAAAGGCGGGGAGGAGGCAATAGACAAACACAAGAAGGTTGGCCATGAAACTGAGGCAGAGACTGAACTATGCTGCCATAAACCAAGTAATGATAGGGATTGCTTGCAACTTCCAGAAGCCAGGAGAGAGGCAAGGAAGCTATTCTTCCCTATAGACTGCAGAGGGAGCATGAGGCTTTGACATCTTGATTTGAGACAGCCATCCTCCAGAACTATGAGAGAATAAATTTCTGTTATTTTAAGATATCCAGTTTGTTTTACTTTGTTTTAGCAGTCAGTGGAAACTAATACAGCTTTCATCTATACTATCACTTTTTTTGCCAAACTGTATTTTTGATGCTACATAGATCTACCTAGAATCCAGGTTGTTTTGGCTAATAATTTTGTTATACAATTCTCAACAAAGAAAAAGAATGATTGTAAGAAGAGGAAAAAATGAAAAGTCTGCTTTTACCAAATATTTTGGAGTGTATTGTATAAAAATATAATAGATATTCAAGTATTTGTCAAATAAATGAAATAGAGTAGGTTGTTTCTACTTACAATATCCTCAAGGTCTGTGATTGGAATTTAGAGTAGTTATAATATAATGAGGTTTTTCTGGTGGTAACTTCGTGTATTAGTCAGCCAAAGGGGTGTTGATCAAAAATACCAGAAATCTGTTGGTTTTTATAAAGAGTATTTATTTGGGGTAGAAGCTTTCAGTTACCAGGCCCTAAAGAGTCCAACTCAAGGGACCATAAGAGGTACTTTCTCACCCAAACTCTGTTGCCCCATGTTGATGCAAGATGGTAGGCGATGTCTGAGAGGTTTCAGCTTCTTCCTTCCTCTTATGGCTCCGTGGTCCCAGCTTCTTCTGATCTCAGTTGTAAGCTGGCATAAGGCTCATCTCTCTTCTTGGGGCTTGTCTCTTTCTGAGTTCAGCTGCTCGGCTCTCTCCACAAGGCCAGCTGTGAACTATCAGAAGTCTTGGCTCTCTCCCTGGGGCTCCAGAGTCAAAAATTCAACTTTCTGCGTTCTCCTTCTTTGTGTGTTTACCTCTGGGCTGGGTATTGACTGGGCAGAGACCAGGAAATGTTCTCTCTTGTGACCTGGTTGTTGGGGACAAACAGGTATATATGTAAAAATGCATTGAGATGCACACTTAAGAGTAGTACACTTTATGCATTCTTCTGTGTGTATATTTTACCTCATTACGAAATGAAAGTGGAAAAAGGATAAAAGAGTAAATCTGTCTGGATGTCTTTGTAGCCAACAAAGGATGCCAGGATGTGAACCTTCACCCCTCTCTGAGGAGAAATACAGGTGATTGAGATGTGCCTTGAAGTTATCATTGTATCTGCTCTTGGAAATTTCTGCTGCAATGTCCAATGCAAGCACTAACAGAAAGAAAATGAAAGTATTTAATTCCCTACCCCCCACCCCCATGCAGGAAGGAATTTTCTGGGTTGGTATTGTGAACAGAAAACCAAAATCTCATCACTTCTTCCTTCTCCTACATCCCTGTCCCATGCCAATGAACTCGGCGCAGTTCTTCACCATAAATACAAGTGCACAATATGCAAAGAAGAGATGCTCCAGACCACAGTGTGGTGTATTAATTACATTATTTGCATACTTTGGGGAGAATGCTGGGCTCTTCTTCTACATGGCAGGAGACAGCAACTAGAGGCAGCACAGTAGTTCTGAGTCAAGGGGATTAGAGAAATTGGAGCCCAAGTGATGTTTAAACTGAATAATCATATTCCCATCAATACCCTAATGAAATTATAAAGAAATTAAACTACTCAATTGAATTAATTGTAGGAAACAAGCTTCCAGCAAAAACAAATGAATTAATTCAACTAATTTGAGCTTTCTCACTGTTTTTACTTAAGATGGAAACTTTGATTGAAAAAGATATGTTTCTAATATTCCCACCTGGATGGATAAAAGAGATTTTGAATAATACATCTTATTCAGGGTCTGATTATAGTTAATTGTTTGGAATAATAGGTTCCTGCTTACATCTTATTTAGAAAAAAACATAATTTTGATGTGTTTTATTTCAGTTAATCTTTTAAACAGGGTTGGCTTTTTAATATTATTTTCCCTGACAGATCATAAAGAACTCATGAAGAATATTGCTGTTGTATACCACACCATATTTAAAGTCTATCTATAAAACCATTATGAAAGTTAGTAATTGACTTCATTCTGGAATAAATCAGCTCAAGCATAAAATAACTCATTTTGTACTTTCAATCTTGTCTAGCCACTTTTTGTTTCATTTTCAGGGTGTGGTGGATGGATTTATGTTGAGGAGGTAATGTGAGGATTTGTAATTTGGGTTTTAATTTTATCTAAAGAGGGGGAAAAAAGCAGGGATAGTTATGAACTTTAACATTGATGAAGGTAGACTCATAAAAGGGTAGAGATGGAAAGGACTTTAGAGATTCTCTATACCAGGGGTTGGCAAACTATGGTTGTATTAGTCAGGGTTCTCTAGGGAAAAAGAATCAACAGGAGATAGCTGTAAATGGTATGAGATTTTATAAATTTCTCTCACATGACCATGGGGATGCACAAGTCCAGATTCCACAGGCAGGCTGCAAACCAGGGGTTCTGATGAAAATCCACTGAAGGTCTTTATGGGTTCCTGGGAGATGTTGGCTGTCCAAAGACAAGCTGGGAAATTCTCTCTGAATGCTGAAATCACTTCCCCTTTTAAGGCATTCAACTGATTGGATAAAACGTCACTCATTGCTGATGGCAAATGCCCTGGTTGATGCAGATGTAATCAGCCATTTATGCAGTAAACTCACTGATGATTAAAGTCCATAAATGTCCTTGTATTACAATTAGCCCAGTGCTTGCTTGACCAAACAACTGGGCACAATTACCTGACTGAGTTGACATATTAGCCTAACCATCACACTTAGTATGTGAATTTCACACTTGAAATCATGGACTTCAAAGCTTTAAGAAATATGATAGATCATAAAACACAGCCAACCCTACCACAGTTAAAATTTGAGGATTTAAGTGTCAATTCTTATATCATCTAATTCAATCTTTACAATAATCCTATGAGATAGGAAGTAAGGATTATATGTAAACTGAAGCTTAGTAGGGCTGAGTAATTTCCCTAAGGTTATGCTACCAGTAAAGTCATATAGCTGATAAGTCTCATAACACACTCTTGAGCACAGTTAAGTCTCAATCCCACCTATTATTATTAATTATTATTATTCACTATTATTAATGAAGGTCTTTGGCAATCAAACTGAATAACTGCCAAATCTCCTCCTTCCTTTGTGTAGTGTGCATAGATGTATAGTTCTTTAAAGATATATATTTAAAATACCCACTATTTTAAAACAGAATCTTCCATGTTCAACATGCTAGCTGAGAAATGCAGGACCCTAGATGGCATATTGCCTTCTTAACTGACAGTTGTCTACCGTCAATAATATAAATTCAACACTATGAAAGACAAAAATGCACCATACAATTAGGAAGATGATTTTACTCAGGCTATTGAAATAGATTTTTCATTAATGAGGAATGTCTCAAAGAACAGTTTGAAAACCTGGAGTTTTCTAAAACAAGGAAGTCATGAGCAAAGGAGAGGGATCCTCCTGGACCAATGAAGAAGGTTGAAGGTGAGTCTTATTTCGGAATATTATGACAGTAGAGTGGTTCTTTGAGGTTAGCCATTTAGAAACACAAAAGGATGAAGATTGGAGGAATTTCTTATGTTTGTAGTTTCCCAGGAACAAGGGTTCAAAGTGCAACATTCTCAATATTACTACCATAATCTTTCTGAACATTAATTTGTTCTAGATTCACTTCTCCATTTCATACAATTTTCACTATGGACCTGAAAGACAGAGAGTCACTGGAGATTTTTGAAATACTAAAAATTAGCTAAATTAATTTATCAATAGCAAAAAAAATTAAATACTTTCTTTTATATATTATTCAAAATCTTATAAATGTGCACAATTTTATAACTTAAACAGAATTGCTTCCAGAATATTCAATTCTACCAAAGGAATTTAAAAAAAATATATGAGAATAAAAAAAAAAGTTTGTTATCACAAGCCTTCTTTGTAGGCAAAAGAAGGAAAATCAAGATAAAACGAGAAAGAGCCTGCAAGTCTAAAAGAAAATGGAGATAATGCATAAAAGGCAATATAAAACAATTTCCTTTAATAATTAACAAGAAAATGATCATAAGAAATTTATTTGTAATCTATTTAATTTGGATGTTTTGTTTAATGATTTTTCATTTGGTTTGGTTTGGTTTCTGCCAACCATATTGGTGGAAAGAAAAGGTAGGCTATACTATAAGGGTCAGGAAAATGCCCTCACCTAGACCCAAGGGTATTCTCTTATTTAAGATAAAAACCTAAAAAGATGCTTTGGGACTGACTCTCACAGACAAATATGTAGAATGTTATTTTCTAATAGGCATTTTTATTAACTTAGAAAAATAAAATTACAGATGTTTTTTCTTAGTTAGTGTGTTCACATATACTTCCTGATCCACAGAAAGCAATCTTTGGCAAATGTACAATATCTGAGGGCCAAGTAGAAATTCCAACTAGGCTCAAAAATATGACCCATATATAGCTGTAATGATAAATATAACTAGAAAGAGAAAGATGGAGATGTCTGTGGATGGGTATAGAGTGTGAAAAGACAGAAGGAAGGGTAACTCAAATCAAACTTTAATGTGGTATAGAGTTATTCCTAGATTCATCATATTTTGTCTTGCTGGGATCTGACACATGTCACTCCAAAGACTTCTGCTCTTGACTGCCTCTCACTTTTAGTTTTCTAGCTGCCAAAACAAATACCATGTAATGGGTTGGCTTAAACAATGGTAATTTATTGGTTCACAGTTTAGAGGGTAGGAGAAGTTTAAAATCAAGGTGTCATCAAGGTGATGCTTTCTCCCAGAAGACTGTGGCATTTTGGGGCTGGCTGCCAGTGATCCTTTCTCCTTGGCTTTTCTCTCACATGGCAATGCACATGGAAGCCTCTCCTAGCTTCTCTCTTCTTTTCTGAGTCCCGTTGACTTTCAGCTTCTGGCTCATCCATCTGTGGCTTTTCCTCTCTCTGTGTGACCGTCCCTATAAGGCCTACAGTAATAAGATTAAGACACATCCTGTTTCACCTGGGCCACACCTAAACTAAAGTAATATCAAAAGGTCCTATTTACAAGGGTTCACACCCACAAGAATGCACCAAGTCTAAGAAGATGTGTTTCTGGGGAACATAGCTTCAAACCACCACAGTGTCCAATTAAAGTTTGGATTTTCTTTACCATCCACCAGAAGCAAAGCCTCTCATATACTGTTCTTTACTTGAATTATCACCAGTAGTTGCACCTCCAGTTCAAACAGAGTAATTATTACAGTGGCCATATTGTATGCTTACATGCAGACACTTTCCAGTGTGGGCACTGTTGGCATGTGTGCAAGATGAATGATGCAGTTCCTTAGATTTGGCCCACATTGTCAGAATAACAATGCCTTTCTTCTGCAGTGGTTTTATTGTTCCCGTCTGAATGAAATCTTCACTTGTTTCTAAGTAGAAGTAGCCCATATTCAACATGATTCTTTGAAAATTCTTTTATCTTCTGTCTTCCATAAGGTAATGGGCTTACCCTTAAAATTATTTATATACAAATAGCAGATGATAAACCAATAAATTCTATTTTTTATAGGATTGCTTGGTAATATCAGAATGATCTGCTGTATAAGGCAAATAAATATGCACAACCACATGTACACACATATACACACACACATATAAATTAATTCATAACGATCTTAAGCTCCATTCATAACACATGAATGGGCACACATACACACACACACACACACACACACACACAAGTAATATATATATAATATAGTTGCATGATGGATAAAGATGCAAGAGCTCCATAAACATAGTATAATATTTTCAAAAGTAAGTTTCACTTATTTTTAATTTTTAAATTGCATACTAATTTTTAAAATATGTAGGGAATTTTATCTCACTATAATCTAACTTGTGATTATTTGCTAATAAAAGTGCAGGTGCTTCTTTCAAAGCTTAGTTCATCATGTCAGGTGAATAGAGCAGGTCAAGGGCTTCCTTTATTTAAATCCAAAGAAATACCTATTTCACATAAATCTTTTCTCTGGAAATAGAGAACAGAGTGTCTCAAGCATCTTATTAGTCATGAATATGCAAATTGTCATCATTTTTAATATCTGTATTGTGTTTAAAGAAAAATACTAAATAAGTTGAGATTGCAGGAGCAATTCCTTTGAAAACTTTGAAATAAATCTCACTTTAATCCTGCCAATTACTTTAAAAATTTCAGCAAAGTAACTTGCGATAGCATGTCCAAAAGCCTTTTTTCCTTCTTCTCCAGCTATTCAAACCACTAAACTTCCACTTCTGAAAATAAAACATGACAAAGTTTCTTTCTTATCTAACTACAATGGGAAAAATCCATTCATCACCCAGGTGTGAGAAAGTTGGGTCTTACAATGACAGTTCTGAGAGCCAATGAATTTGCACCTCAGGAGTCATTTCCTGTCCACTGCCCCTAGGGATTCTGCTCCGAACCAGATGGAAGAATCTTTTTCTTCAACAAAGGCCAAGGAATTTCTGCTCTTCTTCCTCATACATATATTTTACTGATCCCACTTTCATCAAGAATTCCAGATGTTGCTAGCTATGACCTTTAGAAGAATACCAGTGCTGTTAAAAAAAAAAGTTTTTAAATGAAAGAAATGGAGAAAAAAGAGAGAGAGAAAAAAACAGAAAAGGAAGAAAAAAAGAAGAAAAAGGGAAAGCAAGGAAGAGGAGAAATTAAGAAACAAAAAGAAAAGAAAGAAAGAAAGATGAAGGAAGGATAGAAAAAAGGAAGGAAATTACTTTCACAAAAGACCAATGAGCTTCTGTACCATTTTCTAATGAGAATTACAACTGTCTATATTTTCTAATGTTTTATAATAATTTGTTTTTCAAAATTTTGCTTAGAGAAGCTAATACACAGGATTCTCTTTTAGCAAAGTATCTAGTCCTCTCAATTTTCATATGACATTTAAATTTTTTCTTTCTTTTTCCTACTACCACACCCTACAAGTAACTATAGTACAAAGGACATAGTATTGATTTATTTAAAAAAAAAAAAAAAAGGTAAGCTGCTGCTTCCTATGTAAGGATGTAATTGTTACACTACATTATCTCTGATACCTCTTTGCTAAGAGTGAATCTCTTTGGCAGTTGCTCCGGAACTGCTGACAAAACATACTATTATCTCTTCAATTTCATCTTCCTCTTCTTTCCTCCCTGTGGGAGAAAAACATCCGTATGCTAAGAAGGAGTTCAATAAGTTACATCAGATCTCTTGCATTTCAGCCTATTAAGAAATGCATACTTTTTTCAAACCTGCTCGTTCTGTAGAGTGGAGGTTTTGTCAGCAATCCTATATCGGATGCCATATCCATTCAGTTAGTAATTAATTCATTTGTTTAGTCAACACATTTACTGAGGCTCTAATTTATCCCATGCAATGTGCTTAGTACTTGGGATTTAAGAATTAGGACAAAGCCTTTTAGTTTTGCAGAGAGTAACCTAACATTAGACTCAAATTGTGATTTTCCTTTTGAAGAAACTTTTAAAATAGAAGATACAAAAGGTACCCTTATTTGTGCTTTCTGAAATAGTTCAAAGTATGTCTGTATTGTATATTCTTAAGACTAAATCATTAAATAAAATATATGAGTATACTCTGGCCTTAAATTATCATCTGGAAATGAAGACTTTGAGCTTTGAAATATTATTTCTAAGCTTTAAACAGTGGAGTGCAGAATTTACAGTTTATGTTTGAACAAACAATTGTAAGTTATAACTATAGAATTAGGCATAAGTGAGAGGTATAGGGCATAGTGAGTGTAGATGTGGGGAGAAAAGAGATAAGGGGTTTTCAGAAAAAAAGAACTTCTTTATGTCTCTGATCTCCAAATTACAAACACTATTATTTCATAAAGATTAATGTTTTACCACTGAAATTTCCAAGTTTCTTCACCTTTCTGAACTTCTTAAGGATGAGGATTACAAATACTAAAGAGGTTAAAGGCAAGAAAGCCTTAATCACTGATTCAATGATATCCATCTCTCTAGACTGACAACCTAGGGTGAAGGGAAGAGTATGGGTTTTAGAGCTAGACTGACTAGCCATTTGGGAACTCTGTACACTAAGGCAAATTTACTAATGATCAGAGCCTCATTTTCTTTGTAAGTAAAGCACCTGGCATAACATGTGATATAGTATGTAAGGTAAATGAATAGAATGACAGATAAACATTTGTTTATAAGGAATCATTTTGCATTAGAGTAAAGAGTACATTTTTAATTATCTCATATTACTAAAATGATTTCCTATTCTGAAATTCCTCCTTAGTCTGTTTTCCCTCACTTTTCAGTGCTACTTACTCGTAATAGTCCCTTAGAATTTTCTTTCATTCTTTATTATGTCTGTGAATTAATTGAAATCAGAGTTTATATCTCTTTTATAACTTTTGTAGTTCAATTAGCCAACATCATGTCTTGTTTATGTTAAACACATCAGAAATGTTAAATGAAAAAAAAAAATTAATGGCATAATAAGGCATTTCTTAATCAGTCAGAAGTTGCATGTATAAAGAAAACTATATTAAATGCTATGCTTGAGAACAAGGGATGATTCTCAAGTGGTAGAAGCTCAGGAATAATTGTAAGATATCTTTTGTAGGAAAACATACAGGGCACATCTCCTATCATGCGAAATAAATAACAAAACTTTGTTTAATCCTGCCTTTGGGTACAACTATAATGTGCCTTTTAACAAAATCTAGAACTTAATTAGTTTATGCATATGATATAGGAATACATTCTTTCAGTTTGCTTTGTTGCATTTGCTCATTCATCTATCCATTTAGTCTTTCTTTCATTTATCAATACATATGAATAAAGCATTCACTTGAAGAGGACTCTTCCAGTTCTAAGAAAACAAAGATGAACAATAATATATTTGTACTCTAATAAATGACATTGTGATATTTGGTGACACAAACTGAATTTTTGCCTGAGGAAATTAAGCATAATATTAATGCATTTATTAACCTGAAGAAAAGCAATAAATTTTACTTCTTCCCATAAGCCAAATACATATGTATTTTTTTACTAATATTTATCATGTATATGATTTATAGGGCTCTATGCTGTATTTATAGGTCCATTTTTATAAAAATGTGGCACAGTAATATGTCTTAATTATTTTTACTTAGTAATTTTATTTCTAGTTTACTGGATGATATTAATATAATTTGTCAACTAATATTTATTATAACACTTATCACAGGTCATGCACTGTTCTAAGCAATTGAACTATAACAGTAAATAAATATAAAACTATATCCAAAGTACAGCAATGAGCAAGGAAATTATTTCTCTTCATGGAAAATTACTCATTATTTGGAGGAAACAAGAAAATATCAAGCATATAATAAACAAGAAAAAACTAATCTCTAATAAATACTTGAAAATAAACTTGGTGATATGATAGTAATTTATGAAGACTGATTAAATTGTATTTTAAGCTCAGTTCTAAAGGATGGAAAGAGCCTGTGTTTTTTAAAAAATGGGAGAGCAATGGTCTAAGCAAAGGAAATAAGTGATGGCTATATCATATGAACATCTTGGCATACTTGGGGAACAGAAAGGAGAAGAGTTTGTGGACAGCAATGATAAAACAGAGTGACATGAGCTCACCACAGAGATTTCTCCAAAAGTGAGACAATTAAGAGCTGATATGCCTTCTTAGGAGGTTGGATTTTAGTAAAAGATCTATGAGAGTCCAATGAAGGGTATATAACAATGGAGTGGCAAAAATCTGATTCATATGTTTAAAAAAAATTTCATTCTCATCTAAGAATATGTATGGGGGAAGATGATGGAAGGGTTAGTGAGTAAAAGCAAAGGGACAAGGAAGGTGCTAGGTGTGGCAGTTTGAGATTATTTATGAATCCCCAAAAGAGAAAGATTATGTTTGTAAACTAATCTATTCCTCTGGGTGTGATTCCTTTTGATTGTAGTAGATTCACCTGAAATTTTTTTTATTAAATTACTTGTTAAGATTAGGGCTTTGATTCTACCATGTCAGTAAGGCGTGACTCAGGTTGAGTTCCCACCCCCTTGGTGGGTCTATATAAATGGACATTCACTCAAGAAGACACACAAGAAGACAGAAAGAGAGCTCTCTGATGTTTGATCCTGGGGCCCTGGGAAGAGATGAACCATTTGCCTAATAGTTTGCAGCTGAAGAGAATGGAGCAGCTGAGCAGCTGAGAAGGTCCAGAAAGAAACAAGCCAGAGACTGATAAAGAAATCCCTGAGAGACCAGACAGAGATCAGTGACCATTGTGCTTCAACACATGGCAAATGATGTTGGTGAGAAAGCAGCCTTGAATTGGACTCTTTAGGGCCTTGCTACTGTAAGCTTTTACCCTAAATAAATACCCGTTATAAAAGTCAAGCGATTTCTGGTACTTTGCATCAGCACCCCTTTGGCTGACTAATATACTAGGTCATGCTGTAGTAACAAAAACAACAACAAGAAAAACCTACAAGATCCTAAGGGCTTTATAACAACTGGCTACATGTTCATAGTAGGTTGCAGTTCTGCTCCATGGCATCTTTAGTCTAGAATGAGGCAGATGGGGTAAGATCTATCTGAAAAATTGCTGATCTCACAGCAGAAGAATGAAGGCATATGCTGACCCTTGGAGCTTCTGATTCTTGATGAATCGGCCCAGAAGTGACACTTGACACTTACCTTCACTTTTCTTTGGCTAGAGAAAGTTATACAGCCAACCCAGAAGCTATCAGAATGAAGAACCTCTCCAAAGGCATAATATATTTCTGAACAAAAATATAAATCTACCAAACAAATGAGGCATGATACTGGCCTGGAAAAAATATGATTGCAGTATCTATAGAGAGAAGTGGATAAAATTAGCATACATTTTGTAGAAAGAATCTAGAATTTGCCAATTGAATGGACCGAATAGAAAAACAAAGGGTTACCCCAGATTTTAACTCTCCAAATCCACAGTTTTGGGATCATTTACTTAAGTTCAGAAATATTGAGAGAAACATATTGGGATAGAAGTAATCACATGTTCTGTTTTAGACATCCAAGTGGAGAATCAAATAGTCCACTATTTGCCTATTATTTGCCACTAATATTTGCCTATTCTGTGCCAAGCACTATGCAAAGCATCGGGAACAGAGCAGTAAATAGATACAGTCCCTACTTTCAAAGACTGATATGATTCAGAAAGAAAGCTAGAGGCTGCTGAGCGTTCAGCATTTGTAAGTGAAAACACAAACCAGTGAACAGCCACTTGCATAGCCCCATGGAAGTGGTCAAGGTTGACCTGGGAGATCCATGGGGAACCACTGTGGAAGCTGGCCTCAGTTTTGACCCTTTGAGCAGCAGTGCTTCCAGCTTCCCAAAAGCATCCACCTGGACATAAAAAGCTAGTTATTTGTTTGTTTTTTCCCTTCTGTGTGTGGGTGTTGCCTGGTCTGGCAGAGCCCTAACAGCACAACATAGACTCTGGCCTTGGTTTCAGCCCTCTCCCCAGCAGTGGCTTCTGGACTCACCCCATCAACTACCACGACATAAAGGTACAGTGCACTTTTTCATTGGTTGGGTTTCTTCTCTTTCATTCTTGTGCTATTTAGTCTGGCAGATCCTTGAGGACAAAGCACAAATGCTAGACTTGGTTTCTCTCAGAAGCAGCATCTTTTGGCCTTATACCAGCATCTACAGGGACATGAAGAGCCAGTGCACGTCTTTCTTTTTTATTTTTTTCTTGGTTTGTTGGCTTTTTTCATTCTCCTTTTTTAAAGTGTGGGTCTGGTGGATTTCTGAGTGATGACGAAGGATGCTTGTCTAGGCTTCAGCCTTGAATGAAGCAGTTTCTGGCTTCCCAGTGGCACATAATGAGAGAGCTGAAGATGCACTACACTTCATTATTTTTCTCATTTTTTTGGTAGGTGTTTTGTCTGATAGTAATTTTTTCTTTCCTTTTTTTTGTGTGTGTGTGTGTGCCTATACACTCCTTTCCTTTTTTTTTTTTTTCAACCCTCTTTTTCTTAATCTGTTGGACTAAAGAACAGGAGAACTGGATTTCCAGAGTGCACAATATAATACACAAAATGTCCAGTTTCCATGAAATAATTACAAAATATACAAGAAGACAGGAAAGTATGGCCTGGTCACAGGAAAAAAACGATTGATTGAAAATATTCCTGAGGAAGTACAGTCTCTGGAATTACTAATCTAAGGTCCTAGAACAACTCTCATATAGGATCAATGAACTGCAGGAAAACATGTACAAAGAATAAAAGGAAATCAGGAGAATAAATGAACAAAATGAGAATTTCAACAATGAGGTAGAAAATATGAAGAAGACTCAAATGGAAATTCTTGAACTCAAAAGTGAAAAATTCTTGAACTGAAGTGAAAAATACATTAGATTGGAGAAGGCAGAAAAAAGGATCAGTATATGCAAAGAAAAAAAAATCAAAATTGAGGAACAAAAAGAAAAAGGAGCTGATCCTGAGGAATGCATGAAGCATACCAATATATGCATCATAGTACTCCCAAAATGAGAGGTAAAGGAACAGAATAAAATCCTTGAAGAAATTATGGCAGAAAACTTCCTAAATCTGATGAAATATATTGAAATACAAACTCAAGATGCTCAGTGAATGCCAAGCAGGATGGACCCAAACAGATCAAAACTGAGACACATTGTGATCAAACAGTCAAATGCTGAGGACAAAGACCGAATTTTAAAAATAGTAAGAGAGAAGCTATATGTCAAATGTAAGGGATCCTTAATAACCTGAACATATGATTTTTCAAAAGAAATGGTGGAGGCCAGAAGGTGGGAGGATGTATTTAAAGTGCTAAAATGAAAAAAGAAGTCACCTGAGAACAATATGACCAACAATGATGCCCTTTAAAAATGAAATTTAGACATTTCTGGACAAACCAAATCTGAGGTAATTCATTACAACTAGGCCTGCCTTACATGAAATTATAAAGGGAGTCTTAAATGTTGAAAAGAAAGGACACTAGGCAGTATCTCATTGCTTAATGAAGAAATACAGACCTTTGGTTTAAGTAACAATATGGATAAATATATATGCCAGTATTATTTCATTTTTCATTTGTAATGCCATTTTTTACCTCTTACAGGGCTTAAAATTCAATGCATAAAAATCATGTGTAAATCTTTGTTACTGGCTACAGAAGGCACAAAGATATAATTTATGACATGAACAACAATAAAAGAGAGGGATGGAGGGACACAGGTATTGTCTATGGGTGGGCTACTGAAATCAAGCAGGGATCAATACAAACTAAATTGTAAGAATTAGTAAGGTAAATGTAATCTCCATGGTAACCACAAAGAAAATATCTAAAAATATGTACACAAAAGGAAAAGATAAGTCATTCAAATTGGCTTATTATAAAAGATCATCTAAACAAAAAGGAAGGCAAATGAGAGAAGGAGGAGTGAAAAAAGTATAAGACCTTCAAAAAACAAATAGCCAAATGAGAAGAAATTTTGCCTTTTCAGTAATTTCTCTAAATATAAATATAAATCCAACTGGATTACACTCTCCAGTTGGAATGGATAAAGAAATATGAACCAACTATATACTATTTAAAAGAGACCCATCTTAGATCCATACATTCAAACAGGTTGAAAGTAAAAGGATGGAAAAACATATTTCATGCAAATAATAATCAAAAGAGGGTGGGGGATGGCAATAACAATAACAGAAAAAATAAACTAAGTAAAAAACTGTTACAAGATAGTAGGAAGGACATTACATATTTATAAAAGTGCAAATTTAACAAGAAGATTTAACAATTATAAACATATGTGCACCTAACCCAGAGCACCAAAACATGAAGCGAAAGTTGAAAGAATTGAAGGGAGAAATAGACAGTACTATAATAGTAGTTGGACATTTCAATACACCACTTTCAACACTGAATATAACATCTAAACAGATGGTCAATAAGGAAGTAGAGGACCTGAAGAGCACTATAAACCAACTAATTCTGACCAATATATATAGAACACTTTATCTAAGAACAGTAGAATGCACACACTTCAAGTATATGCAGATCATTCCCTAGGATAAATTATTTGTTAGTTAAAAAAAATTTAAAATATTGAAATCTTAAAAAGTAAACATTCTGTTCACAATAAGATGAAGCTAGAAATCAATGACAAAAGTAAAATTGGAATATGTACAAATATGTGGAATAAAACAGCACACTCTTTAACAACTGATGGTTAAAGAAGAAATTACAAGGGACATTAGGAAATGCTAGAGACAAATGAAAACAAAGATACAACATATCAAAATGTATAGGATGCAGCAAAGACAGTGTTCAGAAGGAAAGCTATAGCTATAAATATTTATATTAAAAAAGAAGAAAGACATCAAGTTAACAAACAAAATTTACTTTTTGATAATGTAGAACAATGAGAGCAAAGTAAACCCAAAGTTATTAAGATTAGAGTGAAAATAAATGAAATAGAGAATAGAAAAACAATTGATGAAATAAACAAAACAAAAAGATGGTTCTATTTAAAAAATCAAATTGGTAAATATTAACCTAAACTGACCCCCCAAAAATGAGAAAAGATGCAGAGAACTAAAATCAGAAAGGAAAATGGTGATATCACTACTGATCTTACATAAATATAAATGATTATAAGAGATTATGTACCAATTGTATGCTGACAAATGAGATAACCTAGAAGAAATGGAAAAATTCCTAGAAATACATTAATTACCCAAATTGGCTCAAGAAGAGATAGAAAACATCAACAAACCTATAACAAGTACAGAGATTGAATCAATAATATAAAACCTTAAACCAAAAAGAAGCCCAGGACCAGTGGCTTCACAGTTGAATTCTTTTTTTAAAAATATTATATACTTTTTTAAAAAAGATACTTAGATTACATAAATATTACATGAAAAAATATCAGAGATTCCTATATGCCCCGCTCCCTAACCCTCTCACAATTTCCCACATTAACAACATCCTTCATTAGTGTGGTACATTTGTTACAAGTGAGGAACACATTTTGGAGCATTGCAAATAAGCTATAAGCATGCATTACAGTTTACATTGCAGTTTACATTCTATTCCACACAATTTTGTTAAGTTATGACAAGATATATAATAGCCTGTATCTGTCATTGCAATGTCATTCAGGACAACTCCCAAGTCCTGAAATGCCCCCATATTACACCCATTTGCCCCTCTCCCTCCCCCCCGTCAGAACCTCCAGTGGCCACTGCCTCCACATCCATGGTAAAACTTCTTCCATTGCTAGAATCACAATAAATCTATATTAGAATACCAGTAAATCTATTCTAGTCCATTGTTCATTCCCCAATCCTGAGGATTCTGGGATGTTGATGCCCACTCCACCTCTAATTGAGAGGGGACTTAGATCCCATGGGGCAGATTGATGAGACTATCTTGCTTGCAATTGCAGACTCTCTCTGTTCCCGGGGATGTTTGTTGTCCCTCATCATCTCCTTGTTAGTTGTCCTAGGTGAGTCCAGTGAACTGGAGAGTAGGTGTTTCAACTCTGTTGAGATTCAGGACCCAACTGGCACATGGAAAGCCAAAGATTTAAGTCCTTGGGCATAAACCTATCAACTCTAGTACTAACTCTAGGTTCACATAGAAGGGGTAGAAGAGCCATGGGTAGGGAAACCACAACTGAGTCCAACTCTCAAACTGACGAACATAAATTCCAAAGTAGGGCCCACTGGCAAGGCAACAAACTCCTGAACTTTCTATCCAGCCTACAGTGTCTGAATGTCTCCAGAGCCCTCAGGAGCCCCGTTATTTGAGGCAATATTTACTTTGGCAGTCAATGAGATCCTGCTGAGATGTGCATAAAAATAACCTCTGGAATGACCTCCTGACACACTTTGAAGTCTCTTCGCCATAGAGACTCATTTGTCTTTATCTTTTCCCCCTTTTGCTCAAGGTCTTTTTCCACTTTCATTGCTAGTTGGTCTTTTGTAGTAATCCCTCGGTGCCAGAGAGGCTCATCTCTGGGAGTCAAATCCCATGCTGGGGTAAAGGTAATGCATTTATATCCTGATTTCGGCTTAGAGAGAGGCCACATTAGAGCAACAAGGAGGTTCTCAGGAGGTAACTTGTAGGCACCTATAATAATAGGCTAAGTTTCTATTTCAAAAGTAAAGGTTCATAAGTACAGTCATCAATATCAAGGGCCCAACAATGGTCCTTCCTCCTTCACTAGTCACTGCCCCTGTACTGGGGGGATTCTTGCTGTCCCATTAGCAAATGTGGCAGAACTTCCCAAGATGGGAATTCTATATTCTTTTGGTTATTGTGTGAATCTCCACCCACCATGACAATGCCCCATGAATATTTGAACATATTCATATGCCTTATAGGTATGCCCCAGGTGAACCTCCTCCCATGCATCCCCCATCACTGACACCCCACACCAATGATCCTTTCCTGCCACAGTTGTAACCCTTCTGTGATACAAAATTTCTTCAAAAATGAAGCCAATAAAATAACCAAATAAAATTAATAAGAAAATGAAATAATAATGCTAGTTTTAAAAATAACAAAATACAAATTTTTGCTTAAAAATTTAGAATAATAAAATAATAAAAAATATATAAAATTTAAAAAAAATTTGACATTATGTCTTTTACCACTGTAAAATATGTTGTTTTTTTTGTACAGTGACATTTTCTTCCATTTATTTCCCCAGTGTCTTATTTTTTTCATTTTGTTTTCAAAGAAGCTTTAGGTTACAGAAAAATGATGTACAGAATATAGGGGATACCCATATACCCAACAGCCTTCCTCTTCTCCCCTTTCCCTTATTAATAATATTTTACTTGTGGATGGTACATTTTTTACCATTGATGTACAAATATTGAAACATTGCTACTAACCATGGTCAATAATTTACATTATGGCTTACATTTTGGACAATACACTTTTATAAATTTTGATGAAATTTAACATGGCCTGTCTCCACCATTTCAAGATCATGTAGAACAATTCCATCACCCCAAAAATGCCCTATGTTCCATCTATTCTATTCCTTCCTCCCCCTCTCCTTGGGATCCATGGCAACCATCAAGCATCACTCCTTGAAGAACAAGATTCATAGTTACTTGCAACAACATTGAAGGCTTGACATACTGGCCTTCCCTTCTCCTATTAGGCACTGCTTATGCTTTTGAGAGACTCCAGCCCCTCTATTTAGAACAGAGTAAGACTCCCCAGGATGGGATTCCAACACCTTCCTGCTCATTATGTACATCTCCGTCAACTGATACAACACTCTCTAAGCGCCTGCCCCAGGTGCACCCAGTCCTGCATGCCCCCTACATCCAACACCCTAAACCAGTAACCTTCCCCTGCCATATGTGCCAAAAGAAAATTCCCAACATTGTAGTTTCCACCACATACCAGAAAACCCCCAGAGTACGCCTGCTTTCTCCCCCAATCCCCCCCAGTTCCATTGACAGTTGCAACACACCCTCCGCACCCTACCCCCTCACAATCCAGCACTACCCAACCCAATAACATCACTGCACCACTGTCATGCCAACCACTGCACAACTACACCTTTTCACTTTATCGTAGATTTTGCCCATATGGGTATTGGATCACAACCTTCTACTTTTCTGTCTCCTGTAAACCTGTCTTCCAGATTTTAGCTCTGTGGTTCTGCTCAATTTGCTTAATTCATGTTATTGAGATCACGTAATATTTGTTCTTCAGTGCCTTGCTTGCTTCACTCAACATAAGGTCCTCAAAATTCCCCATCTTATCCCGTGTGTTAATACTGTATTCCTTCTTACAGCTGTGTAATAGTCCATTGTATGTATATACCACAATTTGTTTACCCGTTCATTTGTTGAAGGGCATTTGGGTTGCAGATAGCATGATCCTATACATAGAAAGCCCTGCAAAATCTACATGTGGTGTATTAGAATGATTGATTTTCTTATGTTGAACCATCCTTGCATATCAGGGATGAAACCCACTTGGTCATGGTGTATAATTCATTTGATGTGTTGTTGAATATGATGAGCAAGTATTTTGTTGAGGATTTTAGCATCTAGATTCATTAGAGAGATTGGTCTAATAGTTTTCTTTTCTTGTGGCATTTTGTTTGGCTTTAGTATTAGGGCAATGTTGGCATCATACAATGAGTTAGGCAATGTTTCCTCCACTTCTATTTTTTGGAAGAGGTTAACCACAATTGGTGTTAGTTCTTTCCAGAATGTTTGGTAGAATTCACCTGTGAAGCCATCTGGTCCTGGGATTTTCTTAGTTTGGAGGTATTTGATGACTAATTCAATCTCATTACTTGTGATTGGTCTGTTGAGTTCATCAGTTTCTTCTTTTGTCAATGTAGGCTGCTTGTGTGTAGGAATTTGTCCATTTCCTCTAAATTACCCATCTTGTTGGCATACAATTTTTCAAAGAATCCTCTTATGATACTCTTTATTTCTGTGAGGTCAGTGGTGCTATCACCTTCTCATTTCTTATTTTACATGTTTTCATCTTCTCTCTTTTTTCCCTTGTTAGTCTGGCAAAGGGTTTGTCAATGTTATTGATCTTCTCAAAGAACCAGCTTTTGGTTTTGTTTATTTTTTCTTGTGCTTTCTTATTTTCAATTTCATTTAACTCTGCTCTAATCTTTGTTATTTCCTTCTTTCTACTACATTTGGGAATAGTTTGTTGTTCTTTTCCTAATTCCTCAAGGTATAAAGTTAGGTCTTTGATTTTAGCTCTTCATTCTTTTTAAATGTAGGCATTTATGGCTATGAATTTCCCTCTCAGTACTGCTTTTGCTGCATCCCATAGGTTTTTGATATGTTGTGTTAACATTTTCATTCGTTTCAAGGTGTTTACTGATTTCTTTTGCAATTTCCTACTTGACCCAATGATTGTCTAAGAGTGTGTTGTTTAACTTCCATATCTTTGTGTCTAATCTGCTCTCTGCCCCCTACTGATTTCCAGTTTTGTTCCATTGTGGTCAGAGAAATTACTTTGTATAATTTCAATCTTTCTGAGTTCATTGAGGAGTTTTCTGTGGCCTAGCATGGGATCTATCCTGGATAATCATCCATGTGCACTTGAATGTATATCCCGTTGTACTTGGAGGTAATGTTCTGTATATATCTATGAGGTCCAGATCCTCTAATGCATGACTCAAGATCTGTTTCTTTATTTATTCTCTGTTGAGATGTTCTGTCTAATGGAGATCATGGTGTATTAAAGTCCCCCACTATAATTGTAAACGTATCTATTTCTCCATAGGTTTTCCAATGTTTGTCTCATGTATTTTGAGGTGCCCTGGTTAGGTGCATAACTGTTCATGATTGTTCTTTCTTCCTGATAGATTACCCCTTTTATTAATATATAGTGTCCTTCTTTGTCTCTTACAATAGTTTTGCACTTAAAGTCTATTTTGTCCAATATTAGTATAGCTATTCCTGCCCTTTCTGATTATTATTTGCATAGAAAATCATTTTCCAACCATTCACTTTCAACCTCCTTGCATTCCTGGGTCTAAGGTGAGTTTCTTATAGACAGAATATAGATGGGTCATATTTCCTTATCCATTCTGCCAATCTGTGCCTCTTGACTAGAGAGTTTAATCCATTAACATTCAATTTTAACTGTCAAGGAATTACTTACATTAGCCATATTTTCTTATAGTTTTATGTATGTCATGTTGTTTTCATTTCTCTTTTTATCTTTTTAGTTATTCTTACACTCTCCTCTAACTCTCTCTCTCTCCTGTTTTTTCCTTTCAACCTGTAGAACTTCCTTTAGTATTTCTTGAAGGGCCGGTTTCTTATTGAAAAACTCTTAATTTCTGTTATCTGTAAACATTTTGAACTCTTTCTAATTTTTGAATGCCAGCTCTGCTGGATAAAGAATTCTGGGCTGGAAGTTCTTTTCTTTTAGCAACTTAACTATGTCATACCACTGCCTTCGTGCCTCCATGGTTTCAGATGAGAAATCAGCACTTAATCTTATTGTGCTTCCCCTTTATGTGATGAATCTCTTTTCTCTTGCTGCTTTCAGTATTCTCTGTTTGTCTTGTGCATTGGACAATTGGACAAGTACATATCTTGGCATAGGCCTGTAAGGATTTATACTGCTTGGGTTGTGCTGCACTTCCTGGACATATAAGTCCATGTCCCTCAAAAGAGTTGGGAAATTTTCAGCCATTATTTCCTCCTACATTCCATCTGCCCCCTTTCCCTTCTCTTTTCCCTTTGGGATGCCTATAATGTGTATGTTTGTGTGTTTTATGTTGTCATTCAATTCCCTAAGTCCATGCAGGATTTTTTTTTTTTTTTGTCTTTTTATCTATCTGTTCAACTATTTGTATGGTTTCAGCTGTATTGTCTTCTGCATCAGTGATTCTTTCCTCTGCCTGTTCAAATCTTCTGTCATGTGCCTTCAGTGTATTTTTTATTTCTTGTATTGTGCCATTCATCACCACTAGATCTGTTATCTTCTTATGTATGTTTACAATTTCTTCAGTATATTTTATTCAGTATATTGCCCCAGTGTCTTCTTAATATACTTCCTTCACTTCGTTAAGTTGATTCATGATATTTGTTTGGACATCCTTGACTAGTTGTTTCATATTCTGCTTCTCCTCCTGTTTTCTAGTTTGATCATTACACTGGGCCACGTCTTCCTGTTTCTTAGTATGCCTTATAATTTTTTGTTGGTGTCTAAGCATCTGTTTACCTTGATGGCTTTATTTGATTTATTAGCTTCTCTTTCTATTCTAAGGTTTTATTTTGTTGATTCTTTGTGTGTGGTAAGGTTAATTTTTGATACTTGGTTCCTCTTATTCTATATCCTTGCAGTTGTCTGTGTTCCCTTGAAAAAAAATACTAGGACCAGATAAATGGAAAGAGATATGAAGAGAAAAAGAATAATAGTAACAATAATACAAAAAAGGAACCATGCAAAATCTAGGAAACTAAGTAATATGAGTAAAAAATATAAAAAATACAGGGGAGGGAAGCAGGTGTGGCTCAATCGATAGAGCTCCTGTTTACCATATAAACAAACCCCAGGTTTGTTTCCCGGGGCCTCCTTGTGAGGGCAGGCCGGCCCGTGCAGCGCAGTGGGCTGATGCAGCAAGACCTCACAGCAGGGGGCAGATAAGCAGACACAGAAGAAACACACAGAGAATGGACACAGCAAGCACAAGCAGCGGGGGGGTGGGGGGTGGCGGGGATAAATAAATAAATAAATAAATCTTTAAAAAAAATACAAGGGAATAAGAATAAAAAGAAGTGGAATAGAAATACATAAAAGAAGAAACAAAATAGAGAGGAAAAATGCAGAATGAATTAAAAGTCTAGATAGATAAGAGGGGGAAAAAAGGAGAGTAAGAGAATAAGATAAAATGAAGACCAAATAAGAAGTGGTGGAATGGAAGAAAAGCAACAGAAGTCAGAAGACAGGAAAATGAAGGAAAGAAGAAAAATAAAGTAGTTTGAAAAAATAGTTTTAAAAAAAAGGAAACAAAGAGAGGGGAAAGAACAAACAAGAAACAAAAAAACAACAAAGAATCAACCCAGGTAAAACAGCCCTCCCTCTTAGACCCCTAGGGACCTTTTCAGGCTACTGGTGCTTATCTTTTAATCACCCTGTAGCCTACCCTCTAAAAGTGATGTATCCAGTTTTAGCTAATAAAATAAAAGAATTTAAAAAATTAAAATTAAAAAAAAAAAAAACATAAAAGAAAACTGTAGAAACTCAGTGTACAAGTTCCAAATAATAAGGTACTAGCTGCATGCCTTATCTCTCCTTGGATCCCTTTTTTCAGGAGGTACAGGGACTTGAACCAGTGACCTCCTACATGCAAGGAAGGAATTCCCCCACTGTGCTACAGCAACTCTGCAGACTAAATAGGCTTGTGAAAGCTTATCTGGCTCTTCCTGCCCCCATTTCCCTTTGAGTTGATCTTCTAGCAGTTTTTCAGGGGCCAGGCTAGTTAGGCACCTGTCTCTGACCCCTCCCTGACCAAGTGCCTCTCTCCCAGGGTGGCTGGTGGTGGCAGCCTGCCTGAGCAGACTCCCCTCTCTCCTCTCCCCAGGGCCACCACAGTGCTGGCTGTTATCATCCCTGAGATTCAAAGGAGGCTTAGGTGGCCAAATGCATGGAAATGAAGCCACTTTTCCACCTAATAAATGAATTCCACCTTTGCCAGACCCCTCTTCCTCCCAGGGAATGCTCCTTCCCACTCAGCTGGCTGGTGAGAGCCAGGGGTTCCAGGGAAGCTATTTGTCTTGAAGGTGGGGCTTACCCACCCTCTGTTTCTAGCCACAGGGGCTAGCAGCTCACGGTTTTCTCTTGGGCTTTTTATCTCTTTGTCCTGCTCCCTGAACAATGCCCTGCAGTCTCTTGCTCTGTGGATTCCCAAAACAGATCACTTGGGTAGGATTTTGCCCCTTCTCTGCTGTTTTTTGCAAAAGAGCTGAGCAGTGCCTATGCACATTGATGCTTTTTCCCCAGAACTCCCTCCTTCACAGTTGAATTCTAACAAAAATTTAAAGAAAAACTAACATCAATCTCTCTCAAACATTCAAGAAGAGGAAACATTTCCTAATTCAGTCTAGAAGGCCTTACCATGATGCACAAAGTCAGATAAAGACATTACAAGAAAGTTCCAGACCAATTTCCCTTGTGAATATATATTCAAAAATCCTTGACAAAATACTAGCAAACAAAATCCAACAACATATTAAAAAGATTATACATCATGACCATGTGGAATTTACCCCAGGAATTCCAGGGTGTTTCGACATAGAAAAATTAATCAATGCAATACACTAAATAAATAGAATAAAGGAAAAAGAAAAGAACCACATGATT
>JAQZBX010003847.1:42866-63268 GCA_029593785.1 Cabassous unicinctus
AAAAAAAAAAAAAAAAAGGTATTCAAATTGGAAAGGAACAATTAAAATTATCTCTCTTAGCAGGCAATATATTATAGAAAGCACAAAGAAATCCATAAGGAAACTTCTAGAGCTAATAAATGAATTCAGCAATGTTGCAGAGCACAAAAGCAACACACAAAAACAAACTGTATTTCTACACAATAGCAATTTACAATCCAAAGAGGAAATAATTCCCTTTACAATAGCATCTAAAAGAATAAAATATCTAGGAATAAATTTAATTAAGGATTAAATTTATACAAAACACTTGTATACTAAAGATTATGAAACAGCATAAAGAAAATAAAGCTCTAAATAAATAGCAGGACATCCCATGTTCATGGATAAGAATTAAACTTTTTCACGTCAATATTACTCAAAGCAATATATAAATTTGATTCCATCACTATTAAAATGCCAGCAGGCTTTTTGCAAAAGTTAAAAAAATAAGCTTAAAATTTATATGGAACTGCAAAGGGCCTTGAATGGGAAAAACAATCTTGAAAAATTACAGGGTTGGAGGACTCACACTTCCCATTTCAAATTGTGTTATATAGCAACAGTAATCAAAACAGTGTGATATGGGCACAAAGACAGACAAATAGATTAGTGAAACAGATTTGAAAGTATAGAAATAGACCCAAATATCGATGGTCAATTGACTTTTAATATAGATGCTTAGAACATGCAGTGGGGAAAGAATAGTCTTCAACAAATAGTGTTCAGAAAGCTGTATATTCACATGCAGAGGATTGAAGTTAAACCCCCTACCACACATTATATATAAAAATCAACTTAAAATGGAAAAAGGACCTAAATATAAGAGCTATATCTATAAACTCTTAGAAGGTAACACGGGGGGAAATCTTTATGACCTGGTGTTAGGCAATGGATTCTTAGACTATAGGTAATTTTGACTTCATCAACATTAAAAACTTTTGTGCAGTGAAGGATTTTATCATGAAAGTAAAATGGCAACCCACACAATGGAGGAAAATAGTTTCAAACCATGTGTCAGATAAGGATTTAGTACCCAGAATATATAAATAACTCCTATAACTTAAAAACAAAATGACAAACAACCCAATTAAAAAGTGGGCAAAGGACTTGGGTAGATATTTCTCCAAAGAAGATATACAAATGGTCAATAAACACATGAAAAGATGTTCAACATAAGTAGCCATTAGAAAAATGCAAATTAAAGTCACATGAGATACCAAATCACATCCACAATGATGGCTATTACTAAAAGAATGGAAAATAACAAGTGTTGGAGAGGATGGGGAAAAATTGGAACTTTAGTGTATTGTTGATTGGTATATAAAATGCTGTAGCTACTGTGGGAAAGCAATACAGTGGTTCTTCAAAAAGTTAAATATAGAATTACCATTTGACCCTGCAATCTCACTTGTAGGTTTCCAAAGAGAGTAAAAACAGGGTCACAAGCAAATACTTGTTCACCAGGGATTTTAGCAGCATTATTCATCATAGCCAAAAGGTGGAAACAACCCAAATGTCCATCAACAAATGAATGGGTAAACAAAATGTAGAACAAATACGCAATGGGATATTACTTGGCCATAAGAATAAAATGAAGTTATGAAACTGCAGCAACATGAAAGAACTTTGAAAACATTATGCTCAGGAAAACAAGCAAGACACATGAGGACAAATTTGCAGATGTAGAAAGTAGACCAGAAATATGGAAGGGGAGATGGGAGGGAAGAGAACATTTTGTAAAATGAACAACATAAATTTGAAAAAAATGGAGGGGGGCTGTCTGATGGGAGGGAATAAAACAATTAGGCTGTTGCGGATTGAATCATGTACGCCACAAAATACATTTAAGTCTGAATCCTTTTTTCTCTGGGTGTGAACTTATTTACAAATAGGACCTTTGACAGTATTATTATTAGTTAAAGTGTGGACTCATTGGTGAATAGCATTATTGTAGATCCTATTTAGATTACTCAAGTTGAGTCAGGGTAGACCATAATCTGTATGACTTGAAGCCTTATTAAGAGAGGAAATTTGGAGTATCATTCAATAGAAGCCAGAAGTCAGAGAAGAAACCACAAGTTAGAAGAAGCCAAAAGTAGAAACCAGAGAAGAGAAAGTGGCCATGACATGGAAGACTGCCATCACCAAAATGATGATGACTCCAGGAAAAAGCATGGCCTCCATTTTGATTTTTATCCTTCAAAACCATGAGATAATAACTGCTTGTTGTTTAAGCCAACCCATTTTGTGGCAATGCTTGCAAACTAAGACACAGACAAAGCCCTTAGATTTTTGTTGTTGTTTTTACCTGCGCATTTGCAAGAATGAGGTGTCAGTTAATAATATTGGTAAAGCTTGTGATCTGTGGCTTAGAGAGTAGAGCAGGTTTAGACATAAATATCAATATTCTATACATAGTTAGATTTTGAGTCATGTGGTTTTGTGTGGTGGCGGCCAAATTTTAATCATCCTCTTTCCTTCCAGTACATTGTAGGATTTCACTTCCTGGTTCCACTATATTTGGGTGGGCTCATGAGTAATGTGTGTCATTTCCAGGCTTGGAAATTTAATTGCCAGTGTGAGACTCTCCAGAACTCTCTGGTCCTGACTATGAGGATTGACAACATTCCAAACAGTCACTACTCTTTAAGCTTGTGTCCTAAAGTGAAAACCATATATAGTAGAGCTTTTAGATATTCCACAGGGACACATGACATTTGTGAGAATTAATATGTGTTGTCTTAAGTCACCAAGCCACTGGGAATTTTTATTATAGCATAACCATCCTGACAATACAAGCCTAGAATTCAAGAAAGAATTCTGGACTAGAGATATTAATTTGGGAGTCATTGACATATAAGTGGTGTTTAAAGTTATGAAAGTGGATATAATCTTACTGATATGTGATGTATAAAAAATATACAGACTTCACAGAAAAATCTTGGAAGTACTCACTCACTTAAAAGATAAGTAAAATAAACTTCAATAATGGAGACTGAAGGTGGGGGTGAGATAGAAGTGAGAGAGAAACAGAGGACACTAGGCAGTAGGAAAAGACGAGAAGAGATGTTTTGAAAAGAGACATAAGTCTATTGGTTTGATTACTGTCAAAAGGTTAAATAGATGAAATAGAAAGGTATAAAACATTAATGCCATTGATATTGTATTAGTCAGCCAAAGGGGTGCTGATGCAAAATACCAGAAATCTGTTGGCTTTTATAAAGGATACTCATTTGGGGTAGAAGCCCACTGTTACCAGGCCATAAAGCATAAGTTAGTTCCCTCACCAAAGTCTGTTGCCACATGTTGGAGCAAGACAGCTGTTGAAGTCTGTAATGGTTCAGGCTTCCTGGGTTCCTCTCTTCCCCGGGGCTTGTTCTTTCTTGGCTCAGCGCCTCTGCTCTCTCCACAAGGCCAGCTGTAGACTGTCAGGCAAACAGCTCGTTTCTCTTCCCGGGGCTTCTGCTGTGTCCAATTGTGTCTTCTCTCCTTCCTCATACCTCTCTGGTATGTACTTCCCAGGCTCTAGAATCAAAACTCCAAACTCTCTTCTCTGTGGTGTGGTTTCTCTGTGGTGGGTACTCAACGTGCTACAGACGTGGCCCAGTCAAAGCCTTAATCATTATTTAATCAAGTAAAAGTGAAATTTCTGAATCCAGTATAATTTAATATGCCCAGAGGAAAAGACCAGTTCACAAACATAATCCAATATCTATTTTTGGAATTCATAAATAATGCCAAACTGCTAAAGGGTCAAAAATCAAATTGTAATAATTGAAGAGGGAAATGTATTTTCAGTTTTGAGCGTATGAAAACCTGAATGATTTCAGGCATATCTTCCACTGTAAAAGTGCCTTAAGGAAAAAGAAACTCAAAATCAGACTTAGGCTATAGTGGGTAAATACTGAATTCAGATACTGTCCCTTAAAAGTGTGGGTTAGGCTTTGAATCCATATGCTGGTCCTGTATTTGAAGAAAGAGAATATATCTATGAAAGCAAATGCACAGCAAGAGTGAAAATAAAGTCTAAATTTGTATGAATTCCTTAGTACAGACTTCCTAAGAAGTGTAATGAGAAATGATCATGAAAATTATGTCTCTTAGCAAAAACAAATGCAGACATACTCTCTAGGAACCCAAGATTCCTTTGTTTGGCCTCAAGGCAGGGCTTTTATGAATAACCAGAGAAGGCATTAAGAAAACTTCAACACGAGAGTTAGGCAAGCTCACATTTATTACATCTGATGTGATATGAGACAAGAATTTAGAAAGGCTGGTCAAGAAGAATCTAAGTACCAAAAAGAATAAATAAGAAAAAAAAAAGAGAAATGGTTGAATCTCATTGCCTTTTAATTTACATACAGTTCTTTCCTTTGTATCCTAGTAACAGGTAGAAAAACAAGTTAATTTCAGGTATTCAGTCATCCTACATCCATCACTTCCACAGGAAAAGAAAAATATCTTCTAGAAATGGGCTAATAATTTAAAAAAAACAGAATGAAACACTGCAACAGAAGAGAGAATTGGCAAGCAAAACAAACTTGAGTAACAGCTCTGCACTAGTTCAGAAAGAAAACAGCAGTCTGAAAATGATTGTACATAAATAGGTTTAAAATTATTAAATATATAAAAGAAAGACAAGAGGATAATGGAAGAGTGAGATCTATAATTAAGAAATATTGGGGATTTAAAAAAACAACCAAATAAAATCTTTACAATTCAAGATATAAATGCTGCATTTAAAAATATGATTGATGGTTTAAACAGTATCAACCAAACAGATACAGCATCAAAAAGAATTATTTCACAGGTAGATAGGTCTGAGGAAATAATGCAGAATGCATATTAGAGGATCCAACAAATAACAAATATGAAAGCTGAGTTGTGAGATATATATATATATATGATAAAATGAAAATGTCAAACCTATAGCTAACAATATTTTCAGAAAAATAGAGAAAAAGGAATTAGCGATATGTCATAATTAAAATGATAATGGCTAAGATTACCATTTAATGATTCATCAGATCCTTCAGACGTGATATAAGACAAGAATTTAGAAAGGCTGGTCAAGAAGAATCTAAGTACCAAAAAGCGTAATTTTAAAAAAAAAATTTACACAAAGCACATCATAGTGGAAATGTGCTCACAGCAGAGCACTGATTAAAACAAAGACAAAGTAAAAAGAAGTCACCCACAAAAGATAAGCAATTAAACTGGCAAAAATAGACATGAAAGTATAGTAAAATAATATCTGAAAAGTACTGAAGAAACATAGCAGTCTTCCTAGATTTCTGCACCAACCAATTGGCCATTGAAGATTAATGACAAAATATAGACTATTTTTCTCAGAAAATTACTGAGCAAATTTACACTAATCAATTCTCACTGAAAAAGCTGCTGAAGAAAATTAAAATGAAAAGAAGGAAATACAGAAAGCAAAGATAAATGTGTGAATTTAATTTAGCATTGACTACATAAAGCAATTTGGTGAGCATTAACACAAGATGGAACTACTGGAAAAAATATTGCATTTGGCACAAGGGAAGGAATAGAGTTAAAATATCCTAGATTTATTTTATTTTTAGATAAAGTCTAAAAATGTATTAACTTTAGACTTTGTTAAGCCAAGTATATATGTTAAAAAATTATGAGGAATCAAAGATAAATATATAGAATGCCCAATTTCCAACCAATAGAAAGAAAGTTTGAAAAATAAATTGAATAAAAGGTAAGGTAGTAAAGCAGGGAAGTAATGGTAGTATGCCATAAGAGACAGCTAATGTAATTCATCAAATAGTGAATACAAGGAGAAGCAAACTATTTAGACCATTTCAATTGATGCAGAAAAATATTTAATAAAATAAAGCAGCTATAGAAAGGAATGTTATTGCTTTGCTAATCAATAAAGTTTATAAAAATAATAGTGTTGCACAAAAATAGAACTGGAAGAGAAATTGTTTACTTTGCAAATATGATAAAGATTATTCATAAAACACCTAAAGTAAATATCAGACTGGTAATATTAGAAGAATTCCCACTAAAAAAAACAGGAACAATGCCGAAACACTAATATCACTGATTTTGCACTAGGGGATTGAGCCAGGGAAGGCAAAAAGCACATCTAATCAGTGATATAAGTAATAAAGAAGAAGAAAATTGATGTTATTATTCACAGACAATAGAAATTTCTTAAAGTACCTAGAGAATCTACAAACACCTTATTAAAGGCTAAGTTCAATAAGATTGCTGTATAAAAGGTACAAGATCAATACAAAAATCATTTGTGTCCTATACAGCAGAAACAACCAATTAGAAAATGTAATGTTTAAAAGATCTCAGCACCATACTTAGGTATTTAGAAGCAATGCTAATAAAAGATATGAAAAATAATTATAAGGAAAAATATAAAACCTTTAGGAGTGCATAAAATAATATATGCATTTAGAGATAAGAAGACTAAGTATCATAATAGATGTCAATGTTTCCCAAATTAGCTAATACATCCATTGTAATTCTAACTTCTTAAACAAACTCTGAGACCTGTGCACAAGCAGAAAAATTTAGGAATGTCCCAGGAGAATTACTGAAGTAATTAGGAAGGGAAAATAAAAACTATTTTCTAGATACATTGAAATCAGGAGATAAATTTGAATGTATTTATCCCATAGAATATGCTATTAAAATTTACATGCCTGAATTAACACTAAATATATCTTCATGGTGAAGTTACACAACATTCTTCACAACGTGAAGGAGTAATAAGAAAGAAATGTCTTAGTTTGCCAGAACTCCTATGGAAAATAACACACAATGGGTTGGCTTAAAGAGAAAGCATTTATTAGCTCACTGAATCAGGAGCTAAAAGTCAAAATATAGGCATTTGCAAGCTATGATTTCTCCCTGAAGTCTCTGGCATTCTGGCACTGGCTTGCCATAATCCTTGGTGTTCCTAGGCTGGCATCTCTGCCTCCCGTCACGTGGCGATCTCTTTCTCTCTATTGTGTCTGCTCTTCCTGTCTCTGATGACTTCCAACCTGTTCCTGTGGCCTTTTCTGACTCCCTACATTCAAATTTCTTTGGCTTACAAAGGACTCCAGTAATATGGATTAAGGCCAACCCTGATTCAGTCAGGCTGCACCTTAACTAAAAACCCGTCTTTGTAGAGCCCTATTTACAAATGGGTTCACACACACAGGAACTCAGACTAACAGTAAGAACATATCTTGGTTGGGGTACATAATTAAATCTACCACAGTACCATCAATGTACATTTTTAAATCATCCCAAACAATATTATATATTCTCTTAATTGCTATTTGTTTTCCTATTCTACATATTGTTTGGTGTAAATATTATGTAGAAAACAAAAACTTTATGAGTAAAATGCACACCAACTTCATAGAGTACATAATTTGAGATGGGAAATCAATGGATTTCTATGGGTTGGGACAACAGAGTGACCTCACTTCAATAATTTACTGATTTACAAAGAAATTAATAAATATGACAAAATATTAATATGTGATTAATCTGAGTGATTTTTATATATGTTCTCTTGTTCTATTCACTATTTCAATGTATGTAATAATTCATAGAAAAAATTAAAAGGTGAAGAGGAAGACATAGGAAATGCAGACAAATATTTTACTTTTTCTGCAAGGGGAATAACCCAAGACATGTTTCATGTGAAGGTCCAGTGGAAGGGGAAAAGTCACAGGAAGTATAATGTAGGCAAGTTTTCAGTGAGTGTAAACTAATAAAAAAGAGAACTAGAGATATATGTACTAGTAAAAATCTTGGTCAGAAAAATAAGTAAATAAATAACAGTAGTGAATCTAAAGCTGGGAGGACATACCAAGTTAAAAAAACAACAGGTAATTAGCCAAACTTGGCAAGTAGAAGATAGGTCATAAATTAAAAGGGAAAATAATGGGTCCAGTATATATGACCAGAGTCATGATATAAGAAAAAAAACAGGAATCCAAAAGATAATCATTATTTGCAAATATCCAGACCTATTCTTCTCATATAGAATAGTTCTTTGGAGAAAGATTAGGTCCCATTGTTCCAAGTTTAGCTTTCTCACCTCTTAAAAGAAGTGATACCTTTGATCAGATTGAGAAGACAGGACAGTCATTTTTTTAATGACCAAATATAAACATATGATAATATAGCCATATGATAGAACGTAAAATTTTAGAGTGATAATGATTCTATTTAGCCATGACTAAATAAGACAATGGGGTATTAGTGGGAGCCGTTTTTGCCATATTTTGAAAAATGAATAATTGAAAAGGAGGGCACCAATTTAACACATATCTATGTATTTTCTAACCCATGATATACAGATCACTAGCAACAATGTGAGAAGCTCTGAAAAACATCCCTTGCCAAATTAGTTTGGGAAATGCTGTAAATATTTGCATGTAGAATTAGTAAATCTTTCACATTTGTGTATAGCATTAAGCAATCTAGAGCTTAAGAATACTTATTCGTGTATTGAAATCAAGATGTCATTTTGCCTTGTTTGAGCCAGTATTTCCAAATTCGTGAAATGGAATTTGTAGGGTTTTTTGTTTGTTTGCTTTGTTTTGTTTCCTCCCACCACCCTGAATGGTAGCCCAAAGTGCTAAATTCTGAGAACACACTTTAGGAATATTGATTGAGCATTTTTTCCAGAAATAGGATATGTCTTCTTGGAAGAGCACATTGGTCATTTTTACGGAATTTGTCCAAACACATGAAAAGTGTAAATAAAAGTATCTCAAAAAAGGATGAAGATATTCATTTTAGGGAAAACTGTAGGAAGAAATATGAACTCCACTATACGATTAGCACATCCAGCTTCTATAAATACTAACAACCATTTTGAGTTTTTATTTATTCCAGAGTTAGAAGTAAAAGACCATGTGAATGTATTGCTCTCTGCTGGAAACCCATGAAAAGTAGTAGTATTTCTTCTACTTATCTGCTTTGGGTAGCTTAGCCAGCAATCCGTAATGAAGATTTGTTTTAGTCTCTGTCATGGTCTCAGAGAACTTTGTATCTATATTCATTGCATATGCCAAGTGCTTGATGCTGTGGGTTTAGTATTTCTAATTCTTCAAAGTATTTAGTATCTACTTACTTTTATGGGGTGGGGAGGCAGGGATAAGAACAAAGGATCAGAGAGAAGGAAGAACCCAATAGCAAAGTCAAAATGTAAACAATAGTACGATGGTTAATATCATGTGTCAACTTGGCAAAGTTGTGGTGTCCAGTTGTTTGGGTCAACAAGCACTGGCAGGGATACTTTGAAGGTATTTCATAGATGGATGTACATCTCTACAATCAGTTGACTGCATCTATGACTGATCATACGATCATACCTACAATCAACAAAGGATATTTCCCTCAGCAATGTGTAAATTATTCTCATCCAATCAGTTGAAGGACTTAAAAGCGAGAACTGAGGATACAAATTAGAATTAGAAAAAGAATTTCTGTTTCAACTTCAGTCAGCCAGTTTCCTTAGGGTAATTTAGATTCAACTTCTGCATCACCTTTATCAAAGTTTCTAGCTTGCGACCAGACCTATGAAGTTTGCCCTTGCCATACTTCAGAATCACCTTTACCGGAGTTTCTAGCTTGTGGTTTGCATACTGTTGCATGAGAAATTCCTTATTAAAAATCTCTTTACACATATATACATTTCAAATTAAGTTTTTATATTATTTTTTCCTAATACTAAAGTAAGGATGTTTTTGAGGTTCTTCCTTCAATTGTCCTATGTTTTCAAAGTGGTAAGTTTTACCATGGATTCCAGGATTGTTTTGTTGCTAGTAAGCATATAATTCAATAACAGAGCTCATCAGCATTTCTGGTCCTCCCATTACATGACATACACAGAATATGCTTTCCCATCCTCCTTTGCAGTTGGAAAGGGGCAAGAGACAAGTTCTTGTCAGTAGGCTGTAGCTTAAGTGATGTGTGTCCTCCCAGATCAAACCACTTAAGAATCAGTGTGCTCAGTAAACAATGCCTCAATCAGGAGTGCTCCTGAGGGCACTAGAGACATCTGGACACTGTAGGCAGGGCAGACAACACCAGGAAATAAGCACCCTATTAGTGGGCCTTACCTTGGAGTATATGATAATTTATCCCTTCAATGTATTGGAGTTAGGCTCATTTACAATTTTCCTATAAATAGTTCTTCTGCTCCTTTTATTTGAACATATAATTAGGACTATTCCCACTAAATATATGTCAGAGACTTAAAATCTTCAGTCTCTTCATAACCTGGTTGAACCCTGAATCTCAACAGAGTAGCAGCCAATGCCTACTCTCCAGTTCATTGGACTTACCCAGGACAACCTACAAAATGATGATGATGGAAAACCCTCATACAAAAAGCAAAGAGTATCTACAACTTTGAGCAAAACAGTTCCTTCCAGCTGCCACATAAGTTCTAAGCTCCCTCTCAATCTGAAGCAAAGTGGGCATCACCATCCCCAAATCCTCAAGATTGAGGAATGAAAAAACATAAGAGGGGAATGCAACCACGGACAAAAGCAGACTTATTATTATTCTAGTATTGGAAGAACTTGTGACACTGGTACAAAGACAGTGGTCACCAGAGGTTGTGAGGGGAAGAAGAGGGAAGAAAAGATGTAACATGGGGCATTTTTGGGACATTGGAATTGTTCTGCATGATATTGCAATGATGGATACAGACCATTATATATTTCGTCAAAACCTATAAATTTGTGTGGTGCAAAGTGTAAACCATACTGTAAACTATAGACCATGGTTAGTGGCAATGCTTTGATATTTGTTCATCAATTGTTAAAAATGTGTCACATTGGGAAGCGGGTGTGGCTCAGTGGATAGAGCCCCCGTTTACCATATGGGAGGCCTGGGTTCGCGTCCGGAGGCCTCCTTGTGAGGGCACGCCGGCCTGAGCGGTGCGGTGGGCTGATGCAGCAACCTCACGGCAGGAAGTGGGTGTGGCGCAATGGATAGAGCACCCGTTTACCATATGAGAGGCCCCGGTTTCGCTTCCCGGCACCTCCTTGTGAGGGCAGGCCGGCTCGCGCAGCGCCGTGGGCTGATGCGGCAAGACCTCACAGCAAGGGGGAGATAAGCAGACACAGAGAAGACACGCAGCGAATGGACACAGCAGCACAAGCAGCAAGGGGGGTATAAATAAATAAAAATAAATAAATAAATCTTTAAAAAAAAAAAGTGTCACATTAATGAAAGAAGTTATTAATAGGGGAAAATGTGAGGGGAGGGTATAGGGTATATTGGAATCCCTACATTTTCGATGTAACTTTTGAGCAATCTAAAACTTCTTTAAGAATAAAGGGGAAAAATGAGTCAGTGTGTCATCTTGATGCCCCAATGCAAAAAATCCTGAAGTATGCAGTGACATGGAGGAGAGTTGCCCAGGAAATTGTCTGCACCAACACCATATCACATGTGTACTAGAAATACACTTTTCTTGCATTAAACCACTGAGATTTTATTAAAATATATTACCACAGCAAAACCTGCACTGTCCTAATACATGTTATCAAGCTGAAAGGCTTTCATTTTAAAATAATTTTCAACTATCTCAATAATATTATATGTACTGATTAATTGTGCATCAATTTTGAACAGTGGCTTGGTTAAACACTTCATCCAGCATCCATTTAACTCAAATTATATGTTATTAAATATCCCCAACATTATGCCATGCCTTGTATGGCAGTTTGATATTATTTATGAACCCCAAAAAGAAAAGGATTATGTTTGTAAACTGGTCTGTTCCTCTGGGTGTGATACCTTTTGATTGTATTAAATTCAAAGGTTTTAAGTTTGCTTGATTAAATCCAATTAGGGATTTTGATTTGGCCACATCAGTAGCGCATGACTCAGGGTTGAGTCAGGGCAGTCAGTCCCTGCCCTCTTGGTGGGATGAAAAATGGACACTCACTCAAGAAGACACACAGGAAGAGAGAGAGTTCCATAAACATGGAAGAGGAGATAGCTCTGTCATGTTTGATCCTGGGGCCCTGGGGAGAGATGAGCCATTTGCCTGATGGTTTCTATCTGAAGAGAGCAGAGCAGTTGAGCAGCTGATAAGGCCTGGAAAGAAATGAGCCCTATGCCACACTGATACAGGAAGCCCTGAGAGACAAGTGCTATGCCAGCCTACAGCTGAGATCAGATAAAGCTGGCCCATGGAGCCTTAAGAGGAAGAAGGAAGAAGAGACCAGGAAGAGATTGCCTGCCATTATCCTTTAACATGTGGCAAAAGACTTTGGTGAGAAAGCAGCCTTGAGTTGTCCTTTTTAAGGCCTTGTAACTGTAAGCCTTTACCCCAAATATATACCCTTTATAAAAGCCAACAGATTTCTGGTACTTTGCATCAGCACCACTTTGGGTGACTAATATAGAATTTGATACCAGGAGAATGGGAGATGGAATTACCAAAAATGCTGGAATGATTTTATAAATGGGTAAGGGGTATTTTTTGGAGGAATTGTGAGAGGTTTGATAAAAAAAGGTCTAGATTGCCTTAAAGAGACTGTTGGTAGGAATATGGACACTAAAGAGACTTTTTTTTTAAATTAATTATTTCTCACCTCCCCCCCATTGTTTTTGTGCTCACTGTTTGCTCTCTGTGTCCATTTGCTGTGTGTTCTTCTGTGTCTGCTTGTCTTCCCTTTAGGCAGCACCGGGAATTGATCCTGGGACCTTCCAGAGCGGGATAGAGGCACTCAATCTCTTGCACCACCTCAGCTCCCTTGTCTCCTGCATCTCTTATAATCTCTCTTTTGTGTCTCTTTTTTGTTGCATCATTTTGCTGCACCAGCTCTCCACTCAGGCCAGCACTCCTGCATAGGCCAGCACTCCTGCATAGGCCAGCACTCCGCGTGGGCTAGCACTCTGCTCAGGCCGCTTGCCTTCATCAGGAGGTCCCAAGAAAAGAACCCTGGACCTCCTATATGGTAGATGAGAGCCCAATCTCTTGAGCCACATCTGCTTCCCTAAAGAGACTTTTGATGGAGACTTAGAAGTAAATGATGAAACTATTATTGGAAACTGGAGGAAAGGTGATCTGTGTTTTAAAGACGCAGGGAACTTAGCAAGATTGACTCCTGATGTTATATGGAAGACAGAATTTGAAAATTACAAACTTAGACATTTAGCCAAAGAGATTTCCAAACTAAATATGGAAAATGCAACCTGGCTTCTCCCTGCAGCTGATAGCAAAATGTCAGAGGAAAGAGATAAGCTGAGAACTGAATTGCTTGGCACAAAGAAACCAGAAACTGATTCCAGAAATTCCATGTCTCTGGAAATCAAGCCCCCAAATGATAGTGCCCATTTAAGGAATTAACTAAACTTCGAACTTGTAAGTCAGGATTGAAAATGCAGTTGTCTAGGAAAGACTTGTGGAAAGTCTTATTGTCTGATGGCTTGGACTCCTGCTTCTTGCATGCTAAACCAACAAGCTTTTAGTGAGATCTATATGAACAAAACCACTGTCATCCTGGACTAAAATGGACATGGAAGGAGTGATAGAAAGGAAAATGGCTTTAAGGGAAAACCATGAAAGCTGAGGTTAAGATGAATTAAGACATCTCCTTGGGACAAAAGAGAGACCCCACCCATGTGTATGGAGAGGGTAAGTTTTTCCCAGCATTTGAAGAGGGTGAATGTTTGAACCCACTGTTCAGGGAGAGTTTTTCTGCCCCAGGCTATAGAGAGGATGGAACACATTCCCCAAGGGTTGGGGAGAGTGTGGTCAAGGCCTCAGTGCTGTGAGAGTGGTGGTCCTATTCTCCATAGATTAGGGAAGTCCAGGTTATCACCCTACTATTCTGAGGAAATTGGGCCTGTATGCCAGAGATTAGGGAGACTGTTGTCAGTGAGGTGGTTAAGAGTGTACCCTAGAGATTGGTGAAAGTGTGGCCATCACCCCAATGCTCTTGGAGGGTGAGGTCTGGAGCTCAGTCACCACCAAGATGCTTGATGATGGTCGAACCAAGAAAGTGGCCATTGGGCAAGCTTGTGGAGAGGGTGGGCCCCCATGAGGCCCCAAGGAGAAGAAACCATCATCTTAAGAATGACTCTTAGACTTTGAAATCTAATGGAGTATGCCCTACAGGGTTTCAAAACTTTTGGGGACCAGTGATGCATGTTTCCCACCAAATTCTCCTTGTGGTAATGCAAATGTTTATCCTATGTCTGTCCCTTTGTATATTGGAAGTAAACTGTTTTGTAAGTTTCATAGGTCTACAGCTAGAGGGAACTTTGCCCCCAAGACAAACTGTATTTCTTCAAACTGATTGTGATATGATTTTGTACTTAACATTGCTACTGAAATAAGGTTTTCTGGAATATTGTAACATCTTTTTGGGATTCAGAGGGTGGAGTGTGGCAGTTTGATATTATTTATGAATCCCAAAAAGAGAGGAATTATGTTTGTAAACTGATATTTTTCCTCTGGGTGTCATATCCTTTGATTGCATTAAATTGAAAGGTTTTAAGTTTACCACATCAGTATAGCATTACTCAGGTTGAGTGCCCAACCCCTGGGTGGGCTGAAAAACGGACATTCACTCAAGAAGACACACAGGAAGAGATAGAGCTCCATAGACACCAAAGAGGAGATAGCTCTGACATTTTTGACACTGGGGCCCTGGGAGAGAAGAGCCATTCACTTGATGGTTTGCAGCTGAAGAGAACAGAGCAGCTGAGTAGCTGATAAGGCCTGGAAAGAAACAAGCCCTATGCCAGACTTACATAGGAAGCCTTGAGAGATAAGCCCTATGCCAACCTAGAGCAGAGATCGAGAAGAAGCTAGGTACAGGGAGCCTTAAGAGGAAGAAGGAAGGAGAGACCAGGAAGAGATTGCCCACCATCCTGCTTCAACATGTAGCAACAGACTTTGGTGAGAAAGCAGCCTTGAGTTGGACTATTTAGGGCCTTGTGACTGTAAGCTTTTACCCCAAATAAATACCTTTTATAAAAGCTAACAAATTTCTGGTACTTTGCATCAGCACCCCTTTGGCTGGCTAATACACCTTGGGATTTACAAAATTCAGATATTGTAACAATGGACTCATTGGTATATGTGTGTTCTATCTCAGGGCGACCAACTTAAATAAGCTAGTCAAAATTCTTTGGAGGGATTTATCAATGTGTCATCCAGAAAGAGAGATTTTGTAGGTTAATGCAAGAGTGTCATAAGACATATTTAAACCGGATTCTTCCATCCTTCCATGCATAGACTTCTTGGAATTGATTGAGAGGGAGGCAGGGAAATTCAAGTTTTATAGGTTTGCAATTAAAAGAATAGAGCTTTCTATACATAATAACAGTCACATAACCTACATAAACTACATCCATACAAAATGGATGAACAAGCATTCTGTTTTTGATATTCCTTGAAATCTCATTTCTGTAAAAATTATAACAAATGCACAATATGAACCTAGTATGGAAAGAGGAGTGGGACGATCCCAGAGTGATTTGTCTCAGTCTTGTGTAGCAATTAAAGATGCAAACAGGCACCTATACTTCCTTATTAGGGAAGGTTTCACTTCTCTCTTTGATTTTGATTCTTCCATCTGAACAAAGTTTAACCAAGTTCATCAAAACATCCTGGTATAGTTTTTCAGTGACTGGCGCCAAAACCATAAGCATAACAGAGATTCCTTACTCCGATCATGTTATTGACATTCCTTTTCATGGTTTCCCATTTCTACAGTGGTCAAGGTCTCTATTTCTTAGTCTTGTCAATGCCTGAGTCTTCTGCCTCCATCTAATAATCCCTATGTCAGATTAATTCAAAAGAGTTCCAAGAAGAAAGTCTTAAGGAGCCCTTAAGAAGATCAAAACTTAAGTGGAAATAATTTCTTTACTTACTATTACTGAGGGGTTCTAGATAGAGGAGAAACTAGGCTCCAATATTATTGAGCTAGGCAGAAGATAATAAGTAGGTCATTTCATTTATCACATATCGCTCTCTGGCAGGGAGGATGAGCTGGAGAAACTCTACCATATGAGATTCCTTTATTTCAGAATAATTTTGGAGAAACAACTCCTTCAAATCAAATGATAGGGCTGACATCTAATAATGGTCTGTTATCGCTCTTACTAAGGAAAATGTGTTACAATTTCTAAGTGTATTAGACAGATAATAAGGCCAGATATTTTATCTCCTGCTTGACCTACCATCTCAGTTATTCATCTACTTACTCATTATTCTTTCCAGAATCCAACAGCCAGGCCAGTTGCTCAGCCATCTTTTCCTCTATGTATAGAGAGTACCCCAGACCTCCTTTCCCCAGGCCACTAGACCTGTCCTGTGTGTAATCTAGACCAACTTGTCCCGGCTGCCAACCCACACTTAATGCCAGTCATTGCCTATGCATAATCATTCATTCAACAAAATAGAAATAGCCGTGTCCCCAGAACATAACTTTACTTGACCTACCTCTCCACATTTCTTACATCATTCATGTTTCATGTTTTCTGAAATGATTAGTATATTAGTTTCCTAATGCTATTGTAACAAATTACTACAAACTGAGTGTCTTAATAATGCTGATTTTTTAAAAAAGATGTATTTATTTACTTATTTTTATTTATTCCCCTCCCCACCCCACCAGGTGGTTCTGTCATCCATCTACTCATAGTTTGCTCGTCTTCTCCAGGAGGCACCGGGAACTGAACCTAGGACCTCTCATATGGGAGGTGAGTGCCCGATGGCCTGACCATATCCACTCCCTGCAGACTTTGGCGTCTGCTGGCTTGTGGCATCTGCTCATTTAGGCATCTGTTCATTGCAGTGAGTGTGGTGTCTAGCTCATTGCTACGGGTGTGGAGTCTAGTTCATTGCAGGAGATGTGGCGTCTAGCTCTTTGTGGCAGGTGTGGCATCTGCTTATCTTCTTTAGAAGGCACCGGAACTCGAACCTAGGACGTCCCATGTGGTAAGGTGGGTACTCAACAAACTGAGTGTCTTAAAATAACTCAGATTTATGATTTTACAGTTCTAGACATCGAAAGGCCAAAATGGCTTTCACTAGGAGAAAATGAAGGTGTCAACAGGATTACATTTTTTTCTGAATGTTGTAGAAAAGAATGCATTTCCTTCCTTGCCTTTTCCGGCTTCTAGGGGTCACCTGCATTCCTTGGTTCATGGCCCCATATCACTCTGACATCTGTTTCTATTATAACTTTTTCTTCTGCTTCCTTCTTTCAAGGACCTTCATGATTATACTGATTCTGTCTGAATAATATAGTATAATCTCCCCATCTCAAAATCCTTAATTTAGTCACATCTGCAAAGTCCTTCTTCCCCTGCAAGGTAACAAATTCACAGGTTTCTGGGATTAGTACACGGACATCTTTGCAGCGTTATTATTTTGTCTTCCACAATCTACACCATGCCTACCTCACTCTCCAAATGGGAAAGGAAATGAGATAAATAACAGCACATAAGAAATATTTAGGAAATAAAATCAATTGGACTTGAAGAGTGACTTGTTGAGAGTGAGGAGGTAGGATAATAAAAAATATATAATCTAAGGGGTCTTACTTGAGAAAATTAGTTTTAACATTAACTTCAGCATTGGGAAAACTGGAAAGTGATATAACTATGTAGAGTGGGAGGCAATAAATGTCCTTAGATTAAAATGTTGAATTTGAGTAATTGTGTGGGCCACTGAGTTAGGCCTTTAATAAAAGAAATTTAAGGTTCTGGAGAGAGTTGGGGACCATTCTGCACTAAAGGAATATCTAAAACAGAATGCTAGTTTCTACCTACTTTCAAAATTTCAAGTAAGAAAATGTCACTCCTCTACATAAAAACCATTTTGCATGTTCTACAAAGGAGAGCTAAATTAGTTGGCATGACATTATGACATTTTATATCTCTTCTCAATCAGCTCTATTTACCTTCTTCCCAAACTCTAATTTCTCATACATGACCAAAGTTTTATCATGTGGAACTATTCCCAGTTCTGTACTTGCCAAGTTCTTTTATATCTCTATCCTTTTTACAAGCTGTTCCTCCACTTGCATTTCCTTTGATTTGTGACCTAATAAATTATGTCATTGTTAATTATTTAACCAAAATTTCCCCTTCCCTATTTAGCCTCTCCTTTCTTGTGCCAGAACAACCATTACTTTCTTGTCCTCCCATAATATTTTGTACTCTATCAATGATTATTACACAATATTATCATTTTCTGTGTTTTTCATTCTAATACATTTGACTGTGAATGCCAGCATATTTACTGTTATTTTATACATTTTCCTTCCTTATGATATACTACAGTCTCTTGCAGCAATAAATATGTTTTTGTAAGAATTAAAGAATAGCTTTGGATGTTTTTAAGTGAAAGTGTTGAGTAAAGCATTGGAGGGGTCAACATTACCAGATGAGAGGCACCAGGGCAGAACTTTAGTAAAATGTTTCTTTGAAGTAGTTTAAAAGGAAACAGGAGTCAGCAAAGATTTAGAATGAACAGATGAAGGAAAGTATAAAGGAAACTGCTATTATAAAGTACAAGAGGTGGAAAGCTCTCAAAAGAAGGAAAGATAAAAATTATAAAGTGTTGTAGAGTGGTGGAACAGATTTGACAATGAAGAGGTCACTGATGATTTCATAAAGAGTATTTTTGGACACTGTATTAGTCTGCCAAAGGGGTGCCAACGCAAAGTACCAGAAACCTGTTGGCTTTTATAAAGGGTATTTATTTGGGATAAAAGCTTACAGTCCCAAGGCTGTGGAAAGTCCAACTCAAGGTACCATAAGGGGTACTTTCTCACCAAAGTCAGCTGCCATGTGTTGAAGCAAAATCGTAGAAGATCTCTGCCTGGTCTCTCAGGGCTTCCTATATCAGTCTGTGGCATAGGGCTTGTTTCTTTCTAGGCCTTTTCAGCTGCTCCATTCTCTTCAGTTGTAAACTATCAGGTGAATGGCCCATCTCTCACGGGGCCCCAGGATCAAACATGATAGAACTCTCTCTCTCTTCTTGTGTCTTCTTGAGTGAGTGCCCGTTTATATCAGCCCACCAAGGGGGCGGGGATGCAACCTGAGTCACGCCTTACTGACTTGGTTGAATCAAAAGCCCTAAATTGATTTTATTAAGTCAACTTAAAACCTTTGAATTTAATACAATCAAAGGGTATCACACCCAGGGGAATAGATTAGTTTACAAACATAACCTTTCTTTTTTTGGGATTCATAAATAATCTCAAACTGCTGCAGACACATATTAAAGAAGAAAGCTAAATGTCCAAATATTGAGAAATTAAACTGATGGGAAAAGAGATGGAGATGTATAGATACAGATAAGGGAAGGAAACTGACGGAGTTTACTGATGGGCTGAGAAATCACTTGTAATCTTTGTCAAACAAAATGGTATTTTTCATCTGCAATTTTTGTTTTGTATTATAAGTTTGAAAACATAAGAAAATAGTATAATATAATGTAGTTATATATGTTACATTGCACGGTAACTAATAAGTCAAAGCATACTCTTAAAACTTTATAACATTAAAATTAACATTAAATATTTTATAAATATTTACGCCTGCCCTGAATTCTTTCACCTACATCCAATACTAACCATCATCTCCAACCTGATATCTCAGACTTAAAACTGTTAAAATATAACACTTGGCCTTTTTTTCTTGTCCAAATCTTTTCCTCCTCCACAATTCCCTACACCTGATGCCAGCATCTATTTAGTGGTTCTACATTAAAAAAAACATGGAGTTATTACTGATTCTTCTCTTTCTGTCACCACAGTAGCTCAACTCTATTAATAAGTTTCATTGGTATTTTCTCCAAATACATTCTAAATCTTTACCCATCTTTCTTTCTATTTCACTTTAATTCAAGCCATGATCATGCCCTACCTGGAATACTATTGTACCCTTCTGTGTTTTCTCTGATTCTTCTCTTGCTCTTCTAATGTTTATTTTATACACAGTAGTAAGAATTATCATTCCATAATATATATGAAGTCATGTTATCTTAGATTTGACTTACCTCCTGGAAGATTGTTGGGGGCAATGTCGAATGAATACAACTGTCATGGCCGTCTCTACCTCCTTCTTCTTCTTCTTCTTCTTCTTCTTAAAATAGCATATCCTGTTACTGTTCGGGCCACAATGTTCGCGCGCACGCGAATAGTCACCATCTCTACCACGCCTAGCAACTCAAATTACCCAATCATGTATCGACACCTAAGCCTTAATGCACTTCCCCTTTCCCTGCTTATAAAAGAGCTGATTGTAACCCTCGTGGCAGAGCAACGGAAGAGCTATGTTAGTAGAATAAAGTGCACAGCCATTTTCTTACACGTGTCTATGCCTCATTCCTT
>JAQZBX010003848.1:0-26378 GCA_029593785.1 Cabassous unicinctus
AAAAAAAAAAAAAAAAAACAGAGAAAGGACCAAAAGGACTTGCTTAGAGGGTCAGCAGACCAGGATAATGCTACATACCCCCAGGAGGGCAAGGGATGTAAAGACAAAGAACCTGAAACAACAAATGTGGATTACTAAATCTCCATGGTGGCCAGGAAGGGCACCATACCCCACCCTCAAGACATTAAGCCTGGATTAAAATCCCTGGCTCTCTGCAGCCTACAGAGAGGGGAACAGATGTATTCCTTTCCATGAACACAGAAGGTGAGTCAGAAGGTGGAGAGTGGTTTCTCTTCAGTGAATTAGGCCAGCAGAGCCCATTTTGAATTGTGGCTTGGCCCAGACCAGAAACACAGGCAAGCAGAGGTTGAAAGAAACACCTCCGTGGAAAGATGTGCCTTTTGATGGCCAGCCAAGAAACTCCAATGGGAAAAAATAATTTTAGATCTCTCTTAACCCAAACTCCATGGGAGAAAATCTGTGTCCCATTACTGAGTCTCTGGCCCAATTTTAATAACTTAAGCTGAGGAATTTAAAGACTTAAAATAGTTGAACCAAAAATCAAAGAAGAGCCATGAAAAAAAAAAAAAAAACACTAGAAAAAAGAGAGAAATTGACCATCAGAGTAAATTCACCAAAATATTCAGATGATTAAACATCAGCAAAAAATTAAAAGCCATAGCAGGAAACAGGAAGAGATGGCCCAGCTAAAGGAACAAACCAAATATCCTGACAACATACAGGATTTAAGACAACTAATCAAAGATAATCACATAAATCTCTTAAATCAATTCAATAATTGAGGGCAAGTATGACTAAAGAGATCAAGGATATTAAGGAGACACTGAGTGAGCATAAAGAACAATTTGAAAGCCTGCAAAGAAAAGTAACAGGGTTTGTGGGAATGAAAGACACAATGAATGAGATTAAAAATACATCAGAGGGGAGCAGATGTAGCTCAAGAGGTTGAACACCTGCTTCCCATGTACGAAGTCCTGGGCTTGATCCCTGGTACCCCCTAAAAACAAAACAAACAACAAATAAAAAAACAACTCTAATTGGGGATCAGAGGTATCTCAGTGGTTGAGCACCTGCTTCCCATGTACAAGTTCCTGGGATCACTCCCTGGTACCTCCAAAAAATAATAATACATTAGAAACACATAACAGCAGATTTGAATTGCTTGAAGAAAGAATTAGTGATTTCAAAAACAGAACATCTGAACTGGAAGAAACAGGAGGACAAAAAGAGAGTAGAATGGAAAAAATGGAACAGGGTCTCAGGGAATTAAATGACAATACAAAATGCACAAACATTTCCATTATCAGTGTCCCAGAAGGAGAAGAGAATGGAAAAGGGGCAGAAAGAATATTTGAGGAAATAATGACCAAAAAATTCCCCAAAATTATGAAAGACATAAATATCAATATCCAAGGACAATGCACCTCAAACAAATAAATCCAAATAGACCTACTCTGAGACATATGCTCTTAAGAATGAAAAATATCAGAGATAAAGAGAGGATTCTGAAAGCAGCAAGAGAAAAGCAAAGCATCACATACAAAGGAACTTTGATAAGATTAAGTGCAGACCTCTCATCAGAAACCATGGAGGAGAGAAGGAAGTGGTATGCTGTACTTAAGGTACTGAAAGAGAAAAACTGTCAGTCAAGAATCTGTATCTGGCAAAGCTATCCTTCAAAAATGAAGGGGAGTTCAAAGACTTCACAGACAAAAAAAAAAAAACTAATAGAATATCTTACCAAAAGACTAGTATTACAAGAGATACTAAAGGGAGTGCTACAGCCTGAAAGGAAAAGAAAAGGGCAAGAGACTTGGAGAAGAGTGTAGATTGATGCAGAAAAGGCATTTGACAAAATGCTGCACCCTTTCTCAATTAAAACACTCCAAAAGATAGGAATAGAAGGAAGTTTTCTCAATATGGTAAAGTTCACATATGAAAAACCTACAGCTAGCATTGTATTCGATGGTGAAAGACTGAAAGCTTTCCCGCTGAGATCTGGAACAAAACAAATATGCCCACTGTCACCATTGTTATTCAAAAGGACAAATACTGTATGATTGCGCTATTATGAACTAAATATATTATATAAACTCATGGAATTAATAATTAGACAGAAAATAGAGTGAAGATAGAGAATGGAAAGCTGATGGTTAATCTGTGCAGAATTGGTTAAAATGTTTGTAAAACTTTGGAAATGAATGGAAAATTTGAGAGCACATCATGCTGTCTGTGAGTAGCAGAAACTATTATATGAGTATGACTGGGATTGAAAGGGAAAGTCTAAAGACAGTTATATTACTAGAAAGAAAGCTAAAAATGTAACTTGGGAATGTTTAACATGGTGAAACCTCATGGAAAATATGAATATGGGTGATATTGCATCTATAAGACTGTTTTTACAAAATATAAATACAAATAAACTAGAGAGAAGGAAACAGAATAGCAACTATGTACGGCAGGGCAAGCACAGAGAGATTGAGAGGTGATAAGTTTTGTTTGTTTGGTTGGTTGGTTTTTGGCTTTTAGTATTGTTATTGTTGCTGGAATATTGAAGATGCCCTAGGAATGATTGGAGTGATGAATGCACAACTATGTGACTGTACTGAATGCCATTGATTGTACACTTTCGATAGACTTATGTTTATTATTATGTATCAATAAAATTGACTTGTTAAAAATAGAATATGAAATAGGGAACATACATATCCCTAAAATCCCAAAATATTTACTTTCTGGCCCTTTTCGGAAAATATTTGTTGGCCCTTACATTAGAGAACTAAAAGAAAGAATGGGGGTGACCAATTACCAATATAAAGTGAGTTGTGAAAAGCAGAAGGCCTCCATTACAGAACATAGTGTTCTTATCTCCTGCAGCCTAGGGACAGAGTAAGCTCAGAACCAGGCCCCAGCCTTAATTATAAGTAGAACTTCAGAGAAAATTGAATTCTCAGTCCTAGCAAGGGTGTCTACCCTAAGGTCAAGGTCCTGATTTGGAAGAAATTGGTCACTGACACTTAAGATGGAGATGGAGAGGAAGTGGGAGCGATGCCTGACCTCTGTATCACTCATGATGATTGCATCAGAAACTTTCTCTCTGCTCATACCTATGGCCACATTATGGGATCCCTCATGAAAAGCTTAGAGAAGGAAAAAGTCAAGCCAAAGTCATGGATGGGTAAGCTCAGTATTGAGTGAAAGCTGGAAATGGGGTGTGGTGGCACAACATCCTTGAAGACTCAGGGATAGCCTTGAAAAATAGCAGGAAAGGGGAATGGGCAAAGATTCAGATACTGCACCTGGTCATTCACTTTGAGTAGAAAAAGAACTGGCCCAAAATAAAATATATGGAATAAAAAAATATGAATATGGGTGAAATAGCATATATAAAGACTATTTTTACATAGTAGGAATACAAATAAATGAGAGAGATGAAAAGAGAATGGCAGCATGTGAAGCAGGGGAAGCAGAGAGAGATTGAGAAGTGATGAGTTTGATTATTTGTCTCTTTTTGTTTTTTTTTAATTATTATTGTTATTGGAATAATGAAAATGCTCTAATAATGATTGAAGTGATGAATGCACAACTATGTGATTATACCAAATACCATTGATTGTACACTTTGGATGGATTTATGCTTTACTAATATATATTAAAAAAATTGATTTGTTAAAAAATGAAGAAATTGGGTCAACATACAGAAGAAACTGTAAACCTACATAAAAAATAACAGAATTTATAGTACTAAAAGTCACAAAAGAAGAAATAGAAAATATATTAAAAACCACAAAACAGCAGATTTGAAAAGGCACAGAAAACAATTAGTGAATTAGAAGACAGGACACCTGAAATCACAAAGATAGAAGAACAGATAGGTTTTTAAAATGGAAAAAATTGAGCAGGAAATCAAGGAATTGAATGACAGCATGAAATGCAGAAACACACACATTAAGGGTGTCCCAGAGGGAGAAGGGAAAGGAAAAGGGGCAGAAGGAGCATTTGAGGAAATAATGGCCAAAATTCCACTATTATGAGAGGCATGGATATACATGTGCAGGAAGTGTACTGTACTACAAACAAAATAAAATCCTAATATACTTACTCTGAAATGTGCACTAATCAATTGTCAAATGCCAGAGATAAAAAGAGAATCTGGAAAGCAGCAAGAGAAAAGAGATCCAGCACATGCAAGGGATGCTCAATAAGATTAAGTGCTAATTTCTCATCTGAAACCATGGAAGCATGAAGGCAATGGTATGATATATTTAACACACTGAAAGAGAAAAAGTGCCAGCCCAGAATACTGTATCCAAGAAAACTACCCTTCAAAAATGAGGGAGATATTAAAATATTCAAAGACAAACAGAAACTGAGAGCATTCATCAACAAGATTCCTGCCCTTCCAGAAATACTAAAGAGAGTGCTGTAGGTTGAAAGGTAAAGACAGGATAGAGGTATGGAGGAGGGTGTAGAAAGGAAGATTATTAGTTTGGGTAACTAAAAGAGTAAAAAGAGAAACAAAAATATATGACATATAAAAGCCTAAAGATAAAATGGTTAAAGTACTGCCTGTACAGTAATAGCATTGAATGTTATTGGATTAAACTCCCCAATTAAGAGACACAGATTGGCAGAATGGATTAAAAAAATATATATGATCTATCTGCATGTGGTCTACAAGAGACTCGCATTAGACCCAAGGACATAAATAGGTTGCAAGTGAAAGATTGAAAAATGATTATCAATGCAAACAGTAATCAAAAAAGAGCTGAGAGAACTATACTAAATTTGGACAAAATAGACTTTAAATGCAAAACAAAGAATGACACTATATATTAATAAAAGAGACAACCTACCAAGAAGAAAGCACAATCATAAATATTTATGTAGCTAACCAGGATGACAAAAAAATAAAAGAGGCAAAGGGGACTTCAATACACCACACTTGGGAAGCGGCTGTGGCTCAATTGGTTGGGCTCCCGTTTACCATATGGGAGGCCCCAGGTTGGATCCCCAGGGCCTCCTGGTGAAGAACCACCGTGCAATGCAGAGAGCTCAGGGCCCAGGCGGCGCAGGGAGCTGGCGCAACAAAGGCAGACAAGCAGACACAGAAAAATGCACAGCAAATGGACACAGCAAGCACTAACTGCAAAAGGGGGATAAATAAATAAATAAAATAAAAATAACTTTAAAAAAAAACGAAAAAAAAATAAACAAATACACCACACTTAGCAATAGACAGAATATTTAGACTGTGACTCAATAAGGAAACAGAGATCTTGAATAATACGTTAAAGTAACTAGACCTAAAAGACATATACAGAACATTGCACCCAAAACAGCAGGATATATATTCCTTTTGAGTGCTCATGGATCAATCTCCAGGATAGACCACAGTTTAGGTTATAGAACAAGTCTCAATGAATTTAGAAAGATTGAAATTATGCAAAGCACTTTCTCTGACCACAGTGAAATGAAGCTGGAATTCAATAAGGGGGGGAGAACTGGAAAATTCATAAATATATGGAAGTTAAATAACACACTCTTAAACAATCAGTTGGTCAAGGAGGAAATTGCAAGAGAAATCAGTAAATATCTCAAGGTGAATAAATATGAGAACACAATATATCAAAACTTATGGGATGCAGTGAAGGCAGTGCTGAGAGGGAAATTTATATCCCTAAATGTCTACAATCAAAGACCTAATTGCACTCTAGAGGAACTAGAAAAGGAACAGCAAGCTAATTCCAAAGCAAGCTGAAGGAAAGACATAACAAAGATTAGAGCAGAAATAAATGAAATTGAGAAGAAAAAAACAATAGAGAGAATAACAAACCAAAAGCTGCTTGTTTGAGAAGATTAATAAAATTGACAATCTCTTAGCTAAACTAACAAAGTAAAAGAGAGAGAAGATGGAAATAAAATTAGAAACAAGAGGGGACATCACCACTGACCACAGAGGAAAAAAAAGGTTCATAAGAGGATACTATTAAAAAAATGTATGCCAGCAAGTGGGACAACTTAGATGAAATGGACAAATTTCTAGAAACACACGAACAACCTACACTGATGAAAGAAGAAATAGAAGACCTCAACAGTCCAATCAAAAGTAATAAAATTGAATCGGTTGTTAAAAACTTCCCAAAAAAGAAAAGCCCAGGGTCAGATGTCTTCACAGGTGAATTCTACCAATCATTCCGAAAAGAACTAATGCCAATCCTATGCAAACTCTTCCAGAAAATTGAAGAGGAGGGAACATTACACAAGTCATTCTTTGAAGCCAACATCACCCTGATACCAAAGTCTCATAAAGATGCTACAATAAAAGAAAATTAAACAAAAATCTCTCCAGTGAACAAAGATGCAAAAATTCTCAACAAAATCCTCACAAATGGAATCCAATAACACATTAAACAAACTATACACCATGATCAAGTGGGTTTTATCCCAGGTATGCATGGATGGCTCAACATAAGAAAATCAATTACTATAATATACCACGTTAACAGATCAAAGGAGAAAAATTACATGATCATCTCTATTGATGCAGAAAAGGCAATCAACAAAATCCAGCATCCTATCTTGATATAAACACTTTGAAAGATAGGAATAGAAGGAAACTTCTTTAACATGATAAAGGGAATTTATGAAAAAACCACAGCTAACATCATGCTCAAAGGTGAAAGACTAAAATTTTTCACTCTTAAGATCTGGAAAAAGACAAGAATGACCACTGTCACCACTGTTATTCAACATTGTATTAGAAGTTCTTGCTAGAGCAGTTAGGCATGAAAAATAAATAAAACGCATCCAAATTGGAAAGGAAGAAGTAAAACATTCACTATTTGCAGATGGCATGATCCTATATATAGAAAGTCCTAAAAATTTTTCAACAAAGGTACAAGAGCTAATTACGAGTTCAGCAAAGTGTGTGTGTGTGTGGGGGGGGATATAAGATCAACACATAAAAATAGTGTTTCTATATACAAGGAATGAACAATCTGAGGAGAAAAACAAGAAAAAATTTCATTTGTAATAGCAACTAAAAGAATCAAATATCTAGGAATAAACTTAACTAAGGATGTCAAGGACTTATACATAGAAAACTATACAATTCTGCTAAAAAAAAAAATCAAAGAAGACTTAAACAAATGGAAGGATATTCCATGTTCATGGACTGGAAGATTAAATATCATTAAGATGTCAATTCTGTCCAAATTAATTTACAGATTCAATGCAATCCCAATAAAAATTCCAACAGCCATTTTTTCAGAAAAGGGAAAGCCAATGATCAAATTTATTTGCAAGGGTAAGGGGTCCCAAATAGCCAAAAACATAAAAAAGAACAAAGTTGGAGGACTCACATTACCAGACATTAAAGCACATTACAAAGCTACAGTGGTCACAACTTCATAGTATTGGCACAATGATAGACCTACTGGCAAATGGGACCAAATTGAGAGTTCAGAAATAGATCTGCACAACTACAGCCAACTGATATTTGAGAAGTCTGCCAACTCCACTCAACTGGGAGGGGAAAGTAATTTAAATGGTGCTGGAAGAACTGGATATCCATATCCAAAAAATGAAAGAGGATCCCTATCTCATGCCCTATACAAAAATTACTCAAGATGGATGAAAGACCTAAATAAATATAAGGGCCAAGACCATAAAACTCCTAGAAGATAATATAGGGAAGCATCTATGAGATCATAAGGTAGGCACTGGCTTCATAAAGTTTACACCCAATGCACAAACAATGAAAGAAAAAATAGATAATGAGACTTCCTCAAAAATAAAAAACAATTTTGTGCTTCAAAGCAATTTATTGAGAAAATGAAAAGGCAGACTATTCAACAAGAGAAAATATTTGGGAAACACATATCCAACAAAGCTCTAATATCCAGCATATATAAAGAAATCATACAACTCAACAATAAAAAGATGAACAACCTAATTTAAAAATGGATGAGAGATTTGAATAGATATTTTTCCAAAGAGGAAATACAAATGGCTAAAAAGCACATGAAAAGATGCTCAATCAACATCACTAGTTATTAGGGAAATGCAAATCAAAATGATATTGAAATATCATTTTACACCTAATAGACTGGCTGCTGTTTAAAAAAAAAACAAAAACAGAAAACTACAAGTGTAGGAGAGGATGTGGAGAAATAGGAACACTTACTCACTGCTAGTGGGAATGTAAAATGGTGCAGCCTCTGTGAATGAAAGTTTGGTGATTCCTTGGGAAGTTAAGTATTGAACTACCGTATGATCCCACAATCCTGATAATAGGTATATACCCAGAAAAATAAAAAACAGGGACACTAACAGATACATGCATACCAATATTCAGAGAGGTATTATTCACAACTGCCAAAAGATGGAAGCAACCCAAGTGTCCATCAACTGATGGATGGATAAACAAAATGTGGTATATACACACAATGGAATATTATTCAGGTGTAAGAAGAATGAAGTACTGATGCATGTGACAACATGGATGAACCTCAAGGACCTTACATTGAATCAAATAAGCCAGATACAAAAGGACAAATATTACATGAGCTCACTGGAATGAACTAATTATAGTGAACAAACTCATAGATGTAGAGTCTGGAAGATATGTAAGTAGGAGATACAATGTGAGTAGAAAATGGTGAGTCAATGCTTAATCTGCTCAGAATTTATCATTAGGTTGATTGTAATGGTTTGGATATAGATGTAGGTGATGGTGATATAGCAATTTGAGTTCAATTAATAGCACTGAAGTGTGTGTATGAAAGTGGTTAAAAGTGGAAGTTTGGGGTTGTATATATTGCTAAAAGGAAAACTGGAGGATAAAATTGTATAACACAGTAGACTCTGTGGTGGCCAAGAATTGTGGTTAATAATATAAATAAAAGAAAGTTCTTTCAGGAGCTATAACAAAGGTACATCACGAGTAGGGTATTGACAGTGGCATGGTATAGGAGGAAAAATGAACCTAAAGTATATTTCTATGGGATATAAATGTATCCTTGTTGCCATACGTATGTTTTCTGGATGGATAAAGGCTCAGAGAGTAGCTAACAAAATATGAAACTTCCCTCCTGGGGAAGTCCTGCTACTTTCTCAAATAGGATGGCAAAAATCTCTGGAATGTGTAAGACTTGCCCCAATAAAAGAAAAGAAGCCAAGCCATTGATCTTAATGCTTGCATTTGTGAACCTTATTCCTGTAGTAATGAAACTAAGCCTAATTATAATTAATGCCTAAGAGTTTACCTCCTGAAAAGTCAATTGCTACTCAAATGTGGCCTTTCTCTAAGCTGAACTCTGCAAAAAAAACGCACTACATGCCCCCCAATGTGGGACATGAATCCCAGGGATGAGCATCCTGGCACTGAGGGATTATTGCCAAGCATTAAGCAGTGATGCATTTGGAAAAAGACCTTGACCAAAAGAGGGAAATATTAAATAAAATAGAGTTTTTATGGCTAAAAGATTTCAAAGTAAGTTGGGAGGTCATTCCAGAGGTTACACTTATTGCAGGCTGCAAGCAGACTTCACAAACGCTATAGTAAACAAAGCCCAAACAAAAGTGCTCTTGAGGGCTCTAGGGACTTCCAGACACCATAGGCAAGACACAGCTTCATGAAATAAACACCCCCTCTGCGGGCTCTGTCTGGGAATATACGAAAATCTATTTCCCCAATATAACATAGGTATACTCATTTATAATTCCATAAAATGATTCTTCTACTCCTTTTATTAGAACCTATAATTTTCAATGTACCTGTGAAATATATTTCTCAGAGACTTAAATCTTTGGACTGTTCATATGCAGGTTAAGCCCTGAAAACCAGCAGATTTGTGGCCAACTAGAAAATGATGATGATGGACCAGTCCCATCCCCCAAACAATGAGTATTTTCAACTGCAAGCAAAACAATTCCTTTCCTCTGCCCCATAATATCTATGTCCCTTCTCAGCCTGAAGGAGTCAGAGTGGACATTATCCCTCAAGAATGAGGAATAAACAAAAAGAAGGGAGAAGTGTAACCAGTGACAAAAGCATATTTATTGTTATTGTAGTTATTATCTTAACTTAATGGAATAACTTGCAACATTGATATTAAAAAAGAAATATGACTACTGAATTAATATATATGTGTTTACAGTATAGTTTTACAATTCTTTGAGAAGAAAATGATTGAAAACTTTGATAAGTATACCATCAAATATATCTGTTCATCTAATTTTTAACCTTCATTATATCAATTCTTCCTTTTACCTTCAAATCATGAGAAACTTAAAAAAAATACATTTATCCAATTTGAATAAAAAAGAATCTTTAAAATAAAAGAGGTATATTCATATAACCAAGTTTTTCACTATCTGAAAGCTTTCCAATAACTGAACCAAAGATCAGTTTTTAAATTTTTTTAATTTTTAAAGAATCTTTAGATTACATAAATGTTACATCAAAAATATAGGGGATTCCCATATACCCCATCCCCTCCCCTCCCACACTTTCCCACATTAACATCTTTCATTAGTCTGGTACATTTGTTACAATTGAACAATTGAAACATTGCTACTAACCATGAACTACAGTTTACATCATAGTTTACACTTTGTCCCACACAATTTTATAGGTTTTGAAAAAATGTATAATTGCCTGTATCCGTCATTGCAATGTCCTACAGGACAATTCCAATGTCCCAAAAATGTCCCCATGTTATACTTATTTTTCCCTCTCCCTTCCCTCAAAACCTCTGGTGGCCACTGCTTTTATATCAATGATACAAGTTCTTCCATTGCTAGAATAATAATAAGTCTATAATAGAGTAATAATAGAATGATAATAAGTCTACTTTAGTCCATTGTTCATTCTCCAGTCTTGAGGATTTTGAGATGGTGATGCCCCCTCTGTTTCTGATTGAAAGGCGGCTTAGATTCCATGGGGCAGATGAATGGAACTGTCATGTTTGCAGTTGTAGATACTATCTATTTTGGGGGATGGGCATTGTCCATCATCATCCTTTTGTTAGTAGTCCTGGCTGAATCCAATGATTAGATTAGGTGTTACAACTCTGCTGAGAGTAGGTGTTACAACTCTGCTGAGATTCAGGGCTCAACCAGTATATGAACAGTCTCTGGGATATATATTTAACAAGTAAAGTGCTAATTATAGGTTCAAATAAAAGGGGCAGAAGAGCCATTGTAGGGAAATTAGAAATGAGTCTAATTCTGTTACAGTGGGCAGCATAAATTCCAAAGGAAAGTCCACTGACAGGTTGCCGAATTCCAGAGATTGTCTGCCCTGCCTACAGTGTCTAGATGTCTTTAGAGCTCTCAGGAACCCCGCTGTTTGAGGCACTGCTTACTGTAGCAGTCAATGAAATCCTGCTGAGATGTGCATAAGCTTAACCTCTGGAATGACCTCAGGACTCACTTTGAAATCTCTTAGCCATAAAAAGCTCATTTGTATTTAATATTTCCCCCTTTTGGTCAAGGTCTTTTTCCAAATGCATCGCTAGTCAGCGCTTGGTAATAATCCCTTGATGCCAAGGAGTTTCATTCCTAGGAGTCATATCCCATACCAGAGGGAAAGGTCGTGAACCCCCATGCTGAGTTTGGCTTAGAAAGAGGCCACATTTGAGCAACAAGGAGGCTTTCAGGAGGTAACTCTTAGGCAATATTTAATACTAGGCTAAGTTTCAATTTCACAAGAAAAGGTTCATAAGTACAGTCATCAATATTAAGGGCCTGGCATAATGGTCTATCTTCCTTCACTAGGAAATGTATTTGGGGGAATCTTGCCATTCTATTAGAGAATGTAGCAGGACTCCCCAGGAAGGGAATTCAAAATTCTTTCGGTTATTGTGTGGGTCTCCACCGACTGAGACAATGCCCTATGAACACTTGAATATATTCATATGCTTTAAATGTAATGCCCAGGTGCACCCCTCCCCACACACCCCCCCATCACCAACACCCCACACCATTGATCCTGCCCTGCCAGAGTTGTGACCTTTCTGCAACCCAAAATCTTCCCAAAAACAAAGCTAACAAAATAACCAAATAAAATTAATAAGAAAATTAAATAATAAAAAATAACGAATAAAATACAAAAATAAAATAAAGAAAATAAATTTTTTTCATTGTGTCTTTCATCACTGTAAGATCTGTTATCTTTTATGTACAGTGACAATTTCTTCCATATGTTTCCCCAGTATCTTATTTTTTTCACTTTATCTTCAGAGACACTTTAGGTTACAAAAAAGTCTCAAAGAAAATGTGGGGCATTCCCATATGCCCAATGCCCTACCCCTCTTCCACTCTCCCCTATTAATAACATTTTACTAAATGTGGATGGTACATTTGTTACTATTGAAGTACAAATATTGGAGGATTGCTACTAACCTTGGTCAATGGTTCACATTATGGTTTACATTTTGCACTGTACACTTTTATAAGTTTTGACAAAATTTAAAATGACCTGTATCTGTCATTGCAAGATCATGCAGAACAATTCCAATGCCCTTATAACTATTCTATTCTTCCCTCCCACTCCCCTTGGAACCTATGGTAACCACTAAGTTTCAATTTTTGAAGAATAAGGCTCATAGTTACGTGCAATATTATTGAGGACTTGACATATTAGTCTGTTTTCTTTTATTAGGCACTGCCTATATTTTCGAGAGATTCTTGCCCCTCTAATTGAGCAGGACTCCCCAAGATGGGAGTTAATATTTTCTTGTTTATTGTGTAGGTCTCCAACCACTGAGACTATACCCTATGACAAGATGAACACTTACATAGCCCATCAAGGCATGCCTCAGGTGTGCTCTATCCCACGTATCTCCAAACCCCCAACACCCTGCACCAGTAACCCTCCCCTACCATGTTTGCCAAAAGAACATTCCCACCATTGTAGTTTTAATCACAGACCTGCAAATCCCCAGGGTTCTTAACTGAACTTAAATAAAATGAAAAATTCAGTTACAGTAGGCACATTTCAAGTGTTTAATAGCCACATGTCACTACAGCATTGGACAGAGTACCTCTGCATTCTCTTTTCAGTCCATTGCAGCTAAAATGCAGCCACATTTGAGCCATTAGATAGGAAAATGATCACTCAAAACTATTTTCTACAAAGAAATGCATATTTCTAATCTAAACACTTTGCAAATCCAAAAAAAGTTAGTGAAGCCTCCATGGTATTAGGAACTAGTAAGTAGTGACAAACTACTTATAGAGATGCATTCTTCTTTAGACTGTTCCTCAGCCAGCTAATGTGATGTTGTCTCCTAGATAAGATGTACATTTCCTCCTTAAACTACCTTTTCTTAAAAAAAATAAAGAATAAGATAAATAAAAATGAATTAGATTACACCTATTTGCACCAACTCCAACTTCCTGCATGTACAATCCAAGTCTGTGATAATGAGCAGTGATTACATGCCTTCACAGGACTGCACAACAGTGAAATCAATGTCCTGTTCAGAAGGTTCCAGTCATTGACAAGTTGACAAATGAAATTGGAAGACACGGCAGACAACCAAATGGCAAACTGAAGGCTTGCTCATGACTCCTCCAAGCATCTATCTGGCTGCCTGCCACGCAGAGGGGCACTGGGCAGGTGGGATGCTGTCTGTCAGTGGAGCTGTAGGGGGGTATGTGCAAGGTCCAGGGGCTTCTGGTCTCCTCAGCCGCAGCTGGGATTAGCTTCTGAAAGAAATAATAGGGTGGGGGATGGGGCTCTTGCATGGCTTAACTTCCTGTGCTACTTACAAGTGCTTTCCTGTTGCTTTCCAGCAGTTGGACTGGGTTGTGGGAAGATAAGGAGAGACAATTTTCTAATGCAATTACAGCAGTTTGGCAGGTCTGGAAAGAAGTCAACAGGCCCTCAGCCCAGCATTCAATGGCTCCACCATCTGGACCTTTCTGCCTGCCGGTTTCATGTGCCACCACCCTCCATTCACTCTGGTCTCCTTGCTTCCCTTAGAACACGGCTTGGATAACCTTTGGGTAGGCCCTTCCCTCTGTTGAGATATTGCATCTCCCTATATTAGAATCTCACTTCTCCAATCAATGTATAGTTCAAACCACGCCTTCTGGAAATCCAACCCAGTTGTAAATGATTTTTCCTTCTGGTAGATTTGGATAGCTAAAAATAATAATAATAAAAAAATAATAATAGCTGCCATTCATTGGACAACTATAGGTTCCCAGTTCTGTGCTAGACATTTTCATGCTCCCTAATTTAATCCTGACTAAACTACTAGGCATGAATTGCTATCCCTATTTTACTGACAAGTAAACTGAGGTTCAAATGTACTAAGTAACTAGTCTAAAGTCACACAGCAGGTAACAATCAGAGCCAGTATTCAAATTAATCTTTTTTTTTTTCTGTCCCCAAAACCTGTGCTTTATCACTACACCATTCCATTAACTCAGGACATAGTTATTTAATCAAAACACATTTACAGGGCATCCTAAGATGCCAGGTTCAGTGGTAGGCTCCAAGGACACAATAAATAATATATATAATACATTTTTAAAGCCCTAATACTCAAGGATCTCACAATTCAATCATATAAATGTGCTGATAAAGATATGTCCAAAAATTATAAGGCCTCACAGAATTATGATACTTAAGCTCAGTTTGCAACATAAATAGAAGTTTACCAGGTGGAAAGTCAAAGGCAGTGGGGAGGGGGATGTGGATATGTGGGAGTGGGATATTCCAGAAAAAGGAAACACAAGTGCAAAGGCAAAGAACTATAAAACTCTACAAGTTGATCAAGGACAGGTTTTGTCTGCCACACAAAGCAGTTTGGAAATTATTCTGTAGGTAGCTGAGAGCAACAAAAGGATTTTTAAACAGAAGATGATCAGATTACATGGGTACCTCTTCTTTCATCTATTCAATAAGTATATGTTGAGGACCAGTGATTGTGTTGAAAACTGGAGACCTAAATAAGAGCTTTCAAATGGTGGAGACAATCAACTACACCAGCAATTATAGGAAATATGACAACTGCTAGCCAGAGGTGTGTGCAAGGTGTTGGTGGCAGTGAGCACAGAGGACAGGGCATCTGATTAGAATGGCAGGAGTGATGTCCCATGTCAAGAATGGTTCCCTGGAGGAAGATGTCACACTGGAGGTGACGAGAGAATGGACTGGAAGGCTTTAGACTGGGAAGAAAACAATGGGGTCATTGAAACTGTCAAGAGTATATATTTGAGATATTTTCTTAGACATGATTAAAATATTTAGTGACTTACTAGAAAGGGGTTGGGAATGGAAGAATAGGGAACAATCAGGGCTGGGATGAAAATCACTATCCAACTGCGTTTTTAGTGATACTAAGAGAGAGAAGACAGAAAAAGCAGTAACTTTGCAGAAGAAAGAGTCTGCATTTAGTTTTGTACACAATAAGGGGAAACTACTAATAATTCTCAAACATAAAGAGAATTGAGTAGAAAGAAAACATTAGAAATGGGATAAGAGCATGCCATATAACATCATTATTATTTTTTTTAATATCAGTGATTATTTACTTAGCTATTAATGGTCAAAGTTGATTCATCTCACTTATCAAAATAGTATATGCTTGGGCTTAGTAAATTAATAAATCCTCTTTTATTTGTTTTCTTGTTCCACAGGCATCTTGCACAGTGCAAACTGAATTCCCCACAAATTTGTGTCCTATACTCACAGTGGTTCTTAAACTGAAGTCCACAAGGTCAAACATATTTTCATAATACTCTAGATAAATTATTTGCCTTTTTCATTCTCATTCTCTGAGTATATGACAGGGTTCTCCAAAAGCTATATTTTGTTTGATGATGGCATTACTCTAAAAGAAAATGAAATATGTGTCTGTGAATTCTTGGGTTTTCCAGGTTTTTCCAAGATTTAGTGTATAGATCTGTGCATTTTCAGAAATTATCTCAGTTTCCTCAAGGTACTTCTGCTGTGCTCTTACTAGATATTTTCGTTTTACCTGTTAGCATCTCTGTATGTCATTACCATCCAATAAATAATTGTTTTGAAATCCAAAAATTTTTCTTATAAGTATGTTAAAACACAGCAAAAAATGAGTACACTTTGTTGTCATATTTTTCAGGAATATTTTTAAAATTTCGTAAACCTTTCTAAATTTTTAATTTTTACCTCAAAGTGTTATTTTTGTAATTTGACATTTTATTCTAAAATGCAAGAAAATTTATTTATATTTTTCTTATATTTAAGGATAGAATGTTGACTTTAAGAAAAGGAGATTAGAGCCCTCACTTTCTCAACACTCAGCTTCATCAATCTACGTCAAAAGATGCTGAAAAAGATCAGAGAGTTCTTGACTCATGAAAGGAAGGAATCTCCTCCAACGAAACTGGAAGAAACTGTAAATGAGAAATGAAAATAAGAGCAAAGCTGGCTTTCCCTTGGCCTTATGTAAGCTAACAATTAATCTTATTGTTTTATACAATAGTCTTTACAAGTGTTATAGTGGTGCAAGCTAAGCCCAGCATTCATTTCCAGACCAACCACTCAGAATTTAAAGAAAGGGGAACTAGATGTTTCAAATGTAGAACTGATGAGATCTTTAAAGGTCAAAATGATTTGTGCAATTTTTCAAACAAGAACTGACAAAGCTGTAGAAGCGCCTTATAAGGTCAGACATCGTAGGGCATCACACAGCACCTGAGTGGCTAATGAAGCATGTCCTCTTGACTGAGCCTAAGGGGTGTTCTGAGATCAAAGAGTTTCAGAATCAGTGGTCTACAGCGTTAGCTACATCCCTGGTTCTGCCTGATGGTCTGCTTCATACATCTGTATTTGCTTTTCCAACACAAACAGATGACACTGGCCAGCCACTAAGCAGCCTTGAAGACCAGGTCATCAGACCAGCACTGCCTCCTTTGCACCTCACAAGGGCCAGTGGTCCCACCCCCCACCCCCCACTTCCCTGCCTCCTGGCAAAGAGTTCTATTCTCTCAAAGGGTACATATCTCTCTTGCATTTTCCAATCCTGTCCCCACACTGGTTCTATTCCCACCACTACTTAAATTTTTCTTACAAAAAGAGGGAGGAAATACACAGCAGCCCCTTCTTTCAACTCTAGTTTCTCCTCAAGTTACTATTCCATTTTGTTGGGTTTTCTTTTCTGATTAAGTATAGTAGATACACACTGCGGATCTGCAATCCCTCATCCATAATGCTAAGATGCAAAAAGCTCTGAAAATACAGAATTATTTTATATATTCCTTTAATGGCAAAACCCAACCTGCTAGTTAGGCAGCAAATCCAATGGGAAATGATACTTAGAGTGAAAAGTCTTATGTTCTGCCATGGAAATATCACTACGAATGATAACATCATGCTAAAGTTGTTATGAAACATAAAGCAAATAAGCACCTTATTACCTATTTAAAACTGTAAAGTATCTATACTTTGAAAATCATCTGGTCCCAAGGATTTTGAGTTGAAGATTGTAGACCTGCACTATCTTTCATGTCAATCTCAGTACTTAGGAGCACTTGCTAAACATATTTACACTATATCCTTGATTAATACAGAGGCTGATAGGAACACCAGTGGTTTCCTACTTTAGAAGTTAATCAACAGAATTGTGGTCAAATTCCTGCTACAGTAATACATTAGGTGCATTAACATGTCTAGACACTCTTCCTACACCATTTGATACACTCAGAAAATGTATCCTTCTCTAAGGATGGAGAGTTGCCTTAATGAAATAAATCTTTATCAAAAAAGTAATGCTAAAAAGTAAGAATCAAGCAACAGAAGGAATGAGAAATTGACTATAGCTGACCTCTCCCAAAGCTAGGAGCTTTGTATAACCATTTTCAGGGAAAGATATACACAGTGCAGAGAGGAAACAGAAGGGAGTGAGTTTCATAGACAGATGTCAATGCTTGACCATTTACAAAGGAGGTGAGTCAGAGTATATGTGCCACCACTCCTCATTGGGGTCAAAACTATGGCCCTCTGTATTAGTCAGCCAAAGGGGTGCTGATGCAAAATACCAGAAATCAGTTGGTTTTTACAAAGGGTATTTATTTCTGGTAGAAGCTTACAGTTACTGGGCCATAAAGCATAAGTTTCTTCCCTCACCAAAGTCTATTGCTACGTGTTGGAGCAAGGCAGCTGCTGACGTTTACCAGGGTTCAGGCTTCTTGGGTTCCTCTCTTCCCGGGGCTGTGTTTCTCTCCAGACTCAGCTCCTCTGTTTCCTCCACAAGGTCAGCTGTAGACTATGAGGCTCTCTAGGCTCTGCCTCTCTCCACAAGGACAGCTGTGAACTGTCAGGTGACTGGCTCGTCTCGATCCCGGGGCCTTCTCTCCTTCCTCATGACCAAGCTCCTCTTTCTGCTCGCCTCCCCGGCTCCAGCATCAAAACTCCCAACATCAGAACTCCTCCAACTCTGTTCTTTGCCATGCCTTTTGTATTTGATTCCCACCCCACCAAGGGGTGGGGCTCAATGCCCTACTGACGTGGCCCAGTCAACTCCCTAATCATAACTTAGTCATGCCCAGATTAGCAGACCAGTTTACAAGCATGATCCAATATCTATTTTTGGAATTCATAATTACATCAAACTGCCAAACTGCTACACCCTCTCAAAGATGTAGTTTGAGAGAGATAGTAAAAGATGACATTTATAAAAATATCTCCTCCTGATCTTGGCTGGATACTATTTTCTTAAATGCCCTGAAACTCCCATATTTAATAATATTCCTTTAGTTTAGAAAAGGCAGGGCCACCAATCTGCCGAGAGCCACTGGCAGAAACTCACTGTTATTATTAATTAGGTTACGAAAGTGCTCAAGAGTCTCATTTCTCTAATGAGCATCCAAGAACCCATCAGTGTTTGGGAGGAGAAAGAGCAGCAGGAGAAGGGCTGTGGCTGAGTCCAGGCTGGCTGGGCTGGCACCCTCTTATGTCACCTCACACAAGTGACTGGACTTCTCTGAAATTCTGTTTCCTCAGTTTTACCTACTGAAAGGGTTTTTGTAAAGAATAAATGGTACCTTCCATGTAAAGCATGTAGCATAGTGTCTGGCACATAGAAAGCATGTAAAATGTTAGTGTAACAGAGTCTTTTCTTATGCATATTGAATTATTTTGGTGTTTTTTTTGTTTTTTTTTTAATTAATTAATTTATTTATTTATACCCCCCTTGCTGCTTGTGCTTGCTGTGTGCATTTGCTGTGTGTTTTCTCCGTGTCTGCTTATCTCCCCCTTGCTGTGAGGTCCCGCTGCATCAGCCCACTGGGCCTTGCGGGCTGGCCTGCCCTCACAAGGAGGCCCCGGGAAGCGAACCCGGGGCCTCCCATATGGTAAACGGGAGCTCTAGCCACTGAGCCACACCTGCTTCCCAATTATTTTGTTTTTATCACTCATTGCTGCACCAGAGAAAGAGAATTTAAATATTCTCATTTACTCTCTTCTCCTGGGAGGTCTTCATGTTTAAGGCCTCTCTGATCTCAAGGAAAAGGGAACTGAATTTTGTGTGCCATTAACATACGTTCTGGCCATATTTCTTTGATACTTAGACTGAGACTCACATCCTCTACATTAGTTATTCTTGTTATCACTATGTACTACCATTTGTGCTAGGCTCTAGATATACAACAGTAAGCAAAAGAGATATGGCCCTTGCCTCTGGGAGCTTACAGTTTAGTAAGGAAGGCAGACAATCTAAAAGCAATTTTAGTAAGTAGCAGTAAATGTTATGATACAGGAAGAATGGGACAAAAGTGAATTCAAGGAAACAGAACAGAGCCTATGGGTTGGGGAATGCCTGTGAGGGAGTGAGGATAAAGCTGAGGCCTAAGGTGTGGAAAAGAGATAGGCAGGTGAAGCGAGGGGAAAGGCATTCCTGGCTGGGAAAATAGCATGGCCAATGCTCCAGAGACGAGAAGAGAGATGCAGTCAAGGAAATATGATATCTGGTAAGGGTGGAGCACAGAAAGCTGTGGAAGCAGAGTTCTGATCATGGAGAGCCAATCTCTGAATATCTCAGATGAACTGACAAAGTCAATTACAGCTGAGACAAGGCAGTCTGGCTGTCATGAGGTAACATGGGGCCAACCTTCCAAGAGAGCTGGTAAGGAAGAAGCCTGGGTCAGGGCCGCCAAAGGGCCCCGGGAAAGCCTGGAGTAAAGCAGAAAAGAACTAGCTGTGGTGGCAGTGTGTGTGTACTTGTGTGAGGTGGGTGTGATCTTGGTGAATTCATTAGGAAATTAAGTGTATATTAGTTAGGAAATATACATCTTCCCTACAGGGATAAAGAACAGCGTGTTTAAACCTGTATGGACCAAATAAAAGTAGGCCGGGTTGATAATTCTTGAAAACTCTGAGGTGAGGGAGTGGCTTTAAGCAAAGAAGCATGGCTGTGAGCTGTTGTGGGAAAGCAGCAAAGTGACCTGTTGATCCTGGCCTGTGAGTAAGGAGACCTCTTTTAAGCCCTGAGCCCAGCCCCAAACATGCACAGCTGCACTAAGTGCCCAAGTGCAAGACCACGCACTTCACGTTTATTCTGCAATGTTATTTTCAGCCACAGTAAACTTCTGATGGAAGCCACTGCCTTGTCAGTAGTTACAGAGACGCATGAATATTGAGCACAGGGTGTAAATCCTGACTTTGCCATGGCCCTGGACAAATTACTAACTTATATGAACTTCAGTTTTCTGATTGGTAAAGCAGAGTAAATAATTTTCAAGGTTTTTTTTTTTTTTTTTGGTGGCAGAAACCCTGTCAACTAGCACAAGCAAAAGAGGAGGACTTTGTTTTAAGGATGAGGACAAGGGGAGGAACCTGATGAATATGTACTCAGGTCTCCCAAGGGAACGGAAGCAGAAACTAGAAAGCCTTTGGGAGGCAATTACTCTCTCAGTGTCTCTCTCTCTCTCTCCCTGCCTATGCTTTCTGTCCCTGTACTGGGTTGAAGAGTGCCCTCTGAAAATTCATGTTCACCAGAACCTCAGATGTTTCATTACTTGGAAATAGGGTCTTTGTAGATGAAATTCACTAAGATGAGGTCATACTGGAGTAAGGTGGACCCTAAATCCAATATGACTACTGCCCCGATAAGAGGGAAGTTTTGACGGAGAGACACAGACACAGCGGGAAGACAGCCACGTGAAGTTGGAAGGAAGATTGTGGTTGTGCTGCCTCAAGCCAAGGAATGCCTGGGGCAGCCAGAAGCTGAAGAGGCAAGCAAGGATCCTCCCCTAGAGGCTTCAGAGGGAGCATGGTCCTGCTGACACGTTGATTTTAAACTTCTGGCCTCCCGAACTATGAGAGAATAAATTTCTGTTTTGCTTGAAGCACCCCGTTTGTGGTATTTTGTTACGACAGTACTAGGAAACTAATACGTTCCCTCCACACCCTTCCTAACTTTCCCAACACGAACATGAGGGAAAGTGGCTCCCCATAACCCCAGGTTTATATTTCCTCAGTTAGTAACTAGCAGAGACTAATTAGTTTCAATGAATTTCAATGGCTAATTCCCAGGAGAGAGCAGCTGATTCAAGCAGCTCTGTCCCAGGGGAAGCAGGTGACAAGGACAAGTCTGCCTCCTTGAGCGTAACTTGTGGTGGTGTAGGGGATGGATCACAAAAAGAGTGTGTGGGATGACTTGAATCCTCTACAATGGAACTTCACAAACTGTTGTGTTCAAGATCATTTAACTGCCCTACGTAGAGTAGCTAGCATTTAAAATGCTCAATATATTAAAACCTAGTCCCTGTCCACAGCCTCACAAACAATTTAGTACATATTAATTTCATCCAGAGCTATCCTGTCCTGCTAAAATGAGTCTCTTTGGGTAGGTATGAAGTTTGATGCCATGAATTCTTCACCACACGGGCACTTCTCAGGTAAGTCTATACCCCATGCAGTTTATAGCCTGTTGTTATATTTGGAAAGAATACAATTAGCTTTCCTATATAAGAGAGTTTATGAGAGAGTTTGAGATAGGCCCATGATTCAGAAATCCCTAAGCAATCCATTACATGTGCAAATGAAAAGCAGAAGGACGATGATCAATCATAACATAAGAGGAGTAAACACACTGGGAAAATCAGAGGCAGGCATGTGATGTTAGGAAGTGGTAGTTGTCCTACACTTCTCAGATGTTATTCAAAGGACCTTGAGTTTGGTTCTCTAACATCTGATAATTACCTGATGTCACAGGGGTACTGAACTCACGGAACAACCAGACATACTCTGAATAACAATTTGGACTCAGAGAAAGAATTGAATGCATAGTTGTTTCTTCCATTGAGAACCACTAACCTTCAAGAGTTAAACCAAAGCATGACCTTCTAGAAGCACACGTTTGATTTACCTGATCAGATGCCCCTTTTCATGCATTCCCCTCAAAGAATGTTTAACATTTAACAATGTTATGAAAAAAGAGCAAGATCAGGGTGTTAAATGGTTATTCAACTAAGGTCTACAGATGGAGTTCACAGGTGGTTCCTTGTTGGTGAGGTGGAAGACAAGATATTTAAAGTGTCCTGACTCTCCAAACTCTGGATCTTCCTAGACTGATATCTTTTTTCCAGAAAAAGTATTCTATAAACTAAGTTCTATCAATATCCACTGAATCTACATAGTACATTTGAGCTATACATTGAGTTTATAAGATAATTTTCCAAAATGATTAGATTGTCATGAAGCCTATATCATTTGTGTCATCACTTTCTTCTGGCTGAGGTTGGGATGGTTGGTGCAATATTTGTGAATAGGTTTGCTTGTGTTAAATTCAATCAACTACTTAATAAGTGTCCTTATTCCAAGTATTTTTGCAGACGAGATGCAAAGATGACTAGCACATGATCTTCCAAAGAATTTGTAATCTAGTTGAGATTAAAAGATGTAAATATGTCAATAACCAACAGTGGGCTCAACTAAGAGCATTGATCAAAGAGAAAAGAATCCCAAAAGGAATTCAGAGGTAGAAGAGATTGAACAGGCTATCATCCTTAGAGGAAGCTTTATGCAGTAGCTGAGGTTCCAGCTTGGTGTTAAAAGATGGGTGGAATTCAACTCATTGGAGAAGAGATAAGAGTTTGGGGTGTTGCAAAAGCAAATAGAAATGGGGCAGCAAAATCACTTGCAAGAGACACTGTAAAACAACTTGAAAGACAGAGAAGATTTCTATAAAGCATTGGCTTTCAGGCTGGGGCCACTTTTGCCACCCCAGCAATTTGGCAGTGTCTGAAGATATTATTGGTTATAACAACTGGGAGGAGGTACTACTAGGGTTTAGTGGGTAGTGGCTAGAGATGCTGCTAAACATACTACAATGCACAGGGCAGCCCCCACAACAAAGAAATGTCTAAAGTGTCAAGGTGGAGAAACCCTACTGTAAGAAGAACTTAAAAAGTATTTAAAGTAGCTCATTCAAATTTCCCTCTTTATATTAATCAAGAAAAGAAGGGGGGAGGATTGTTTAGGAAACAAAGAACATATGAGGTGTGGAGAGCGGAGCATATGGGAATCCCCTATATTTTTTATGTAACATTTATGTAATCTAAGTATCTTTAAAAAAAAATAAGTGTAATATGGTGGCATTTTCAGACATTGGAATTGTCCTGAGTGATGTTGCAGCGATGGATACAGGCCATTATATATCTTGTCATAACTTACAAAATTGTGCAGGAGAGAGTTTAAACTATAATGTAAACTATAATCCATACTTAGTGGCAATGCTCCAATATGTGTTCATCGATTGTAACAAATGTACCACACTAATGAAGGATGTTGTTAATGTGGGAAAGTGTGGGAGGAGGAGGGAGTAGGGCATATGGGAATCCCATACACTTTTTAGGTAACATTTATGTAATCTAAGTATCTTTTTAAAAAATAAAATAAAGATTTTTAAAAAAGCCTTTTTACAGAGGGCTTCAAATTAAGACTGAGTAGATTAAGGCTGAGGGTTTAATTCACTACCTGGTCAAAACCTCTATTCCAAAGCAGCAGGATCTACTCCCAGCCCCAGAGTCTTACATTTCCTTCTGCTGGTCTCAAGGAGAGCCAGGTCAGATGATGTGAATAGTTCAGCATCACCATTAGGAAGATGAATCAGAGTACAAATTGTACTAATGAAAGACTAATAGCATCACCTTGATGATAATGTTAATCATGATAATGAAAAAATTACAATGTTAATGACTTTGTCAGAGGCCTTTCTTTGCCGCTGTCTACAAAATAGCCCCCTCCAACTCACATCCCACCTTGATTTTTTTTCACAGCACTTACCCACTTACAATGATCTGAAATGCATATACATACATATTACACACACACACACACACACACACACATACTCCATTTTGATTGACTGCCTTGCCTGCTGGATTGTAAGCTCCTTGAAGGTAGGAACTGAGTGTAACCTATTCCCTGCTGTATTCCCCGAGTCTATAGAGTGATACATCTGGGCTTTGAACAGTAAGAGCATGTTCAACATTTTGTGAGTGAATAAGTGGCAATAATGAACATTTGTATAGTGTTACTTTATTTTATTCAAGGATAAATATGTGTTGGCATGTGAGGGAAAGGATGTGAGCATGGCAGATACAAGCCTGCCCACCCCACGCCACCCCAACCCCACCTTACAGACTACAAAGTGGCAGGCAATGGAAAAAGTAATTAGAGCCAAGCGTGGTGAGTATTCCAACACAGAAAGTTGAGAACAACATGGAAGAGAATATCAGATCCAAAACAGTGTCAGCGGAGGCAGATGGTAATATTATTTAAATTTTATCAGTGAGAAAACAGTGAGTCAGATCTGTTCTAACTCTTCTAGTGGAGAGGTGGAGAAGAGATTCTTGTAAATATATTCTGATCACTTACATATGAAGATTGATATGGTGTTATTATTTTGAAGTACATGCATATCTGAACTAAGAGCTCTATCTTCACTCTGCTAATATCTAGTTTCTCCCCCTCCTGTAGACTGTGAGAGTTTCTGTGCATGATTCTGCATCTGACTGTGATGAGTTACATAACTGCTCAAATCAAAATGAGCTGAAGATGTCTATGTAGTGAGAAGACCTGCTTTCAGTGGTTTGCCAGCACTGCTTAACTATGAGTCCTCATGCAGGGGCATGGGTAGGATAGGAGGGAATGAGTGGTGGGTGGAGAAGGGGAAGAGAAAAGAATTCATTCAGAAGTGGGGCTGGAAAGTCATGGCTGCCTCCCCACTCTGACATCACTGAATGACACTTCAAAATCCATTCCAATCCTGAACAAACATCTGGGTTCCCTGGTACAAATGCTGCTGTTCTATGCTGCATGAATAGCTACACCTGTTTCTTCCAAAAATATTTACTAAACGTTAACTATGTGTTGGACATCGAGCTGGTCATTGTAAGTTGGTGTTTCTCAACTAGGGGTGCTTTTGCCACCCAGGGGACATTAGGCAATGTCTGGGAATGTTTTTGATTGTCACAGTGGGGAGGGGGAAGGTGCTTCTAGGATCTAGTAGATAGAAGCCAGAGATCCTTCTAAAAACCTACAATGCACAAAACAGTCCCCCACAACAAAGAATTATCTGCTTCAAAACTCAATAGTACTGAGTTTGAGAAACCTGCTGCAATCCTAAAGATTGAAAAAAGAATCCCTATCCTCAAAGACTCAAGGCATACAAATAATGGTAACCCAACATGATGAGCCGTATGGAGGACAATGTCTAAGATGCCACAGGAAAACAGGGAAGCAGAGTCGATGTGACACTCCTGAGAGAGATGCCAGAGACCACTCGTGGTTCTCCCTTACCCTCTGAGCTCAACATTCTCCCCATGTAATAATTAAGCTGGGTTTGAAATGTAGGTGTTAGATATCCAATAGCCTCAAAGAGTTAGAGGATTTACTCCCAATGATTTAATTTATCCTCTTCCTCTCAATTTGTAGAAAAGCAATAAACAAATGCCAGCTCCGCATGGCACTTTAGGTTCAGAAACTATCAGAAGCATTTTCATGTCAACTCTAAAGAATAAACCAAGCTGATATTCAAAATACCAGTAATTACACAATGGTTTATACATGTATGCAGAAAAATGTACTTACTTCAAAAACAAAAGAATGTAAAAACCAATTTGAAATAATTTACATCTGCAGTGGTTTATAACAGGTACAATTTATGAACTATCATTGTCACCTTTATAAACAATGATATTTCTATTATGACTCTCCACATTTATTTAAAGCAAATTTTTCCCACAAATTCTGATGTCTGTACAAACATAAGAGTTCCTGTAAGATAGGCTTTTATAGAAAATAAGAGTTCTTACCTTTACACAGAAGAGAAGCACTCACACACATATAT